>VDFB02061858.1:0-23843 GCA_007258455.2 Sequoia sempervirens | reverse complement strand
AAACTTGTCGGATCACTGTCAGATATTTCAAAAATCAATTTTTTATGAGTTGTCAAGGC
Source organism: Sequoia sempervirens (assembly GCA_007258455.2). Taxonomy (NCBI): domain Eukaryota; kingdom Viridiplantae; phylum Streptophyta; class Pinopsida; order Cupressales; family Cupressaceae; genus Sequoia; species Sequoia sempervirens. The sequence continues at coordinate 23,784 of VDFB02061858.1, read as the reverse complement.
TTAGGGTTTCAAATGCAACAATGAATAATTTATTTTTAAGCTTCCTTTGATCCTCTTCAACCTAATATTTGCACATTCACAAAGAGAGGAAATGTTGGGCCATTTTTGGGAACTGAAAGCGCAGATCTGACACTTGAGGCTACAAAAATAGATCTGAAAAAGACCAACAAGGATAGTGGCACCCCTAGAGGAAACATCCTTAGAAACTCAATTGAAATTTATATCATAGGCACACACTATCTTGCTCAAACCAGATCTGGTGTCAGAATCTTTGTTATAGTTTCCTAGTTTTTGAAATCTTGCATTTTCATATTAGGGCATGTAATTTAATTAGGTTAATAAAATAAATTCAATTCCAATACATTCCCTTAACTCTAAAGAATCATATCAAGTTCTAATTGGCTCACCTTTCTTGTTGAAATTCAATCAAATAACCTTGATTTGCATTCTCATGTTCTCTCGAAAAAGGAATCGATCCTAGTGTTCTATGCATTGGACCTAGGATCCCTTTTTCATCAAAACAATTATTATGTGGTGAATGCTAATTTTATTCATGTCATTATTAGAGGGCTAGAAAATGACTTTTATAAGAGAATCTCCTTAGAAGCCATGAAAAAACTAAAGAATTGGGGTAATTGGTATATCCAATTTAATACCTTTACATACATCAGAGTAGCTAGTTTTCATAAGGCTAGCCTCAAGCTTCCAAGGTAACCCACTGATAAAATGATCTTATTGTTAGAACACAATGATCTACTGAGAGGGGGGTGAATTAGTAGATACTAAAACTTTTAATCCAGAGAGACCTTTTGCAGACTTAAACTTAAAAACTTAAATGTGCAGTCCAAAGCATGAATAGATATAATACTCACAAGAACAAGAGAGATCAACACACAACACCATATGTACGTGGAAAACCCAAGATGGGAAAAACCACAGTGAGAAATGCTGCTAGGATCTATTGTCCTAATCCAACCTCACAAGCAATGAAGTTTAGTTATAATTTTAAGAGCTACAACTCTAAGGAAGCTTCAACTCCCTGTTTAGAAGCTACGACTTCAAGGATGTTGCTACACCCTATTTTAGGAGCTACAACTCCAAGGAGATCACTATCACCTAATCTAAGCTACAACTCAGTAAAATGAGGCTACAACCTCTAAAGAATTAAAAATTCAAGTATGTATAAGATTGGTTCTATAAAACCTATGATGCATCCATTCAGTACATTAAATCTCTCTCTGTTCTCTCTCACACCACTATAACCAGCTTCATGTATATTGAATTTTTTTACTTTATGTTATAGTAACTTGCTTCAACTTGCAGACACTTATCTTCTCACACTCCTTTTTTTTCTCACTCTCTACATTTTTTTCTTTTTCTAGCTCTTACATATCAAAATGTCAGTTACAATTTTTCACTCTCGCTATCTTCTTTAGCAAGTTAAGAATCCACCTCGCGCCCTACAATATTAAAGTTAGGAATAGAGATTTTTTCACAAATTGGCTCTTCTGTTAAGTGCTAGAGTTGAATGCATTAAATGCATTCTCTTGACAATATGATTGGATTTGATTTGATCACTTCTATGTCATCGACTTGTAGATCAGATCACCTCTTTAAATGTTCATTGGAGTAGTTGTACGATTTTATTTTGTTCCTATGTCAGTTGCTAGATTGGAACCCTTGTTCACACTATTGATCCATTGCAGATCTCTACTTTTGAATTCTGGTTGTTGATCTTTTCTTTCGCACCCTGATCCTAACCATCAAATAAGCGATTGTTCAAATCTCCATCATTGATCTTGCAGTATCCACTTAACATCATGTATTGCTTTGTCGAAGAGACATTTAGATTCCTCTCAATGATATGGAATTTTCATGCCAATGCCATTTGTTGCAATAGACAAGTGGTCCCCACGTCATTGTGTCACCACATGTCACCATCCATTGTTGTTTCTTGTCACATGTCATTCTTTCATTTGCTCTCTAATTGTATCATTGATGCACATCATCCTTACCTTACCAGGTCCTAGAGTCAGCATCACACTCTTATTGCCAAGTCAAACAGACCAGCTTCATAGTCCTAGCGACATCAAATTATCTGCCCGATGAAGAATATTATTGCTACATCGAAGAGACCTTCTTCAAGGTCCTGGTGACACCATATTGTCTCACTAATGACATGGTCATTAGGTTGTCGAGGAAACATCTAAACAAGTCTCGTCGACGACCTTTAGTCATGTCGATGAAGACCCTTGACGACATCACTTGTCCACCTCATATCCATGTCACTACAATGTAATCCACAACAAGGATGTGTATTACCATTTATTTAATCCCATCATGCCACGTGTTTGCATCATCATCATTTAGAGCAATCATCATTATGATTGGGTCCCACAATGAACAACACCTTCACATCGTTACATCAAAGATACTTCTGAATAAATCCCACCAAAACTAGCCTATCAATCCAATGAGTGAATATTCCTCCTTATTCTTTCTGTCAAAGAGAGTCCTCCCAAATTCCTACCAATACACCAATGTCTCCCTGATAAAATGATGGTCAGGTCATCGAAGAGACTTCCATCCAAGTCTCACCGAAAGGTATCTATCACGCCGATGGAGTTCTCCTTTCTCCTTATCGCTCCATAGAAGAGATGTTCATAGAACTCCCTTCGATGACCCAATGTCTTGCTGATATGCTCTTGTCATGTCGATAAAGATCTTCTTACATCCTCATTGTGTCGAAGAGAAATCTCACATTCTCTCGTCGATCACACACTGTCACGCCAACGTGAACCTCAGACCTTGTCAACCGGTTGCCAAGATGTGAGGGGCCAATCACGGGACTAACATAATGGGCTTAAGTCATTACTTAAGCTCCCTACAACTGCCAAAGACAAGTCACCATAAAAATAGAACATTTTGAGGATGCCATGATTGTAAACACATTAGGGTATATCTATAAACCCTAGAATCATCTGAGAGCATAAATAAATCATTTTTGGGCATATTCATCAACTTTTGGACCTGCAGAGCACATCACTAGAATGCTCTTGAAAAACCCATATTGAATCCACAACTTGTTTCCTCTTCTATTGGATGGAAAAATCTTTGTAGTTGATTAACTTTATAATATTTTCAAGATATGCACTTTAGCATCATCAACCTGCCAGACACTTCTAGAACCAGATCCACTACTATCACATTCATCCTCTGTCATCATGCCAACAATCTCCCTTGCACGACTTTCACTTTTGACATCAATGACAACTATATGCCAACACTTATTAGAGTTATGTAGACAAGTAACGAAATCCATAAATTAATTGTTGTTAAGAATAAATTGAGATATTCTTTCCCTATGAAGATGGGAGTATACTCCTATGCTAACATGCAAAAGTAGAACTAGCAATATTGGGCCATTTTAGGGGCTTGCCTCAGTCAAACCCCATGTAAGTGTTTCCACTTCCACAATGGAAATTTCAATGATAAAATGATAAAGGATAGGAAGGAATGATGAAATCACAAAGTGCTATGTAACTCACCACCCTTCAATGACTTCCTTGAAGGACTGAAGTCATGCACATCACCTCAAGGTCTTGGATCTTGCTTGCTTGATTGGCTTGAATTTATTTGGAGACCTACAAAAGGGGTTAGAATTCACAAAATAATATGAAAACATGAACATGAGCACACTCACATACACTTTGACATGATGTTTGATCTTGAATTACTACAATAAATCTTTAATGGTTGCTCTTGACTTGCTGAATAATGCTCTTGATGATATTTTTTTCTCTTTATGTTCACTTCTTTTCACTTAATGTTCAAATGATGCAATAACTAGTTATTTATAGGCATTTAATCTAATTTCCCAAAAATTAAATTTTGATGGCCAACTTTAGACATTCAAATTTCAAATAATAAAATGTTGGCACTGACATATTTGAATTTGCAGCGAAAATAGGGGTACAGGCACCCTAGGTGCCAGTGTCCCAACCCTATTTTGGGGGTTAAAGTATCAAGGACAAAGTATTAAATGAGAGCATTTGTTTTATTCTTACAAATTGTCTTAAACTATTTTAAATTGGGCCACAAAATCCATAATTTAGGAAATTAAGAGTTTAATTAGGTCTAATAAATTAAGGGGGGGAACATAGAGTGAAATTTTCAAGAGTGACAATTTATGACGCTACAATAATTCATATAGCTATTATTGAACTCCAATTATGGGTAATGCTCATAAATATTTATCTTTCCTAATTGAAGAGATCCTATTCTAGTGAGCCTTGGGAAGCTAGCTTGATAGGCCAACAATTAGACTAGATAAGATGTCATGTCAAATTTTCTACTTTACAATACATCTTTGAGTTGTGTATGTAATTTGATGCTAATTATTGTGGCCCCTTCTTATCATCTAAGATGAGTAGCATAAAGTGACACATCCATTGGTAAAAGTCTTTGGCATTTGAATAACCATAGAATATGCTTAGGTGTGTGATCTGATCTTTGATATCTTCTTAGAATTCAATCCTATACTATAGTATTTCCATATTGAGTGTTATCTTCCTTGGATTAAGCATAAGTTGAGTGTTAATAACATTGAGACAACTCACATTGTGTGTCTCAAAATAATCCATTGCCCTTTTCATGCCAATAGTCTCACACTTGGGGAAGGCAGGGATCTTGAATACCTTATCAATCATGTCCAAGCTAATATCAAATATCACCTCTTTAGATGAACCTAATATCCTCATGTGCTTGTGATCATAGTATTGAGCACAAGTCAATACTAGCTTAGGTGATTGCACTAAAATTGGGAAGGCAGTTGCTTCCACCAACCCAAAATTAGCAAAAGAGGTGGCTTTGACTTTCCTTTCAACTTCATTATAAATTCTTCTATGAAACTCATCCATATCTATGCGTCTGAGATCAGTATCTCCAATATTTGTATATATGGAGAGAACATTTTAGAAGCAAGATGGTATCCCTTGTACTATTACTTTATCTCAACACCTTTTGGAATGTTATCTGCATTTGAAAATACCACCCATTAAAATGTTGAAGGAGATAATTAAAAAGAAATGAATTAGCATCCCTCATTGGTCTTCAAAGATAAGTCACTCTAACTGCCTTGTAATAAAGACCCTTTAAACCCATACTTAAAAAAAACTTTGGTTTGTCAGATGTTGAGTATCGGTCATCCCCTTATCACTTGTTAAAAAACATCAAGCAACTTAAACAAGTTCACTCCAAAAAAGGTGTGTTCAATACTTTGTTTTGTCGGGTGTCAAGGTTTGGGTAAACAACTTATTCTTTGTTTCTTATAATAAAAAGAATGTTTAAGAGAAGCACACACCAACCAATATCTAAAAATGGATTATTATTGAGGTTTGAGATTTAGGCATAACATTTATCTCTTATTTTCACTAGATCTTAACTGCTAAAGCACACACCCAATCTTCATTGTCTGATAAACATCAAATGATTTATGTTGAACATTGGGGATTGAGTTTCAGAAGTATAAGATATCTCTTAAATATTTCTTTTGATAATTGATAGAGTGAATTTTTGACATCCAATTCTCAAGAGCACAAAGTGTTGCTTGATCTCTTTTCTTTAGGAATTGGGATTTGGTAATAAAACTCATTTCTTATCTTTGGGAAAATTTAAGGAGTAATGAACATACATGATTATTGATAATCTATGACTTGTTTTGGTAATGTAAAAAGGAGTAAAACCTTGTTAGTAATCGGGTATTAGGAGTAATGTTTAACCCTAACCTAAAGTTAAGATAAGGTTTAGATGATATCCTCAAAGTTTGATATTTGAAATAGGAAGTGTTTCATGAAAATATTTCAAGTAATTTTTTGTCAGACATCAAGGTTCAAAGATGTAGGTAGTTTAAGTCTTATTAAATAGTCTATAAGGTGCATTGCTAATACCCAAAACTTGAAATGTGAAACTAAAATCATGAAATCCCTAAGGCAAAAGGCATTCATCAAGGATGAGCAAACAATATTTTTGGAAGGCATGGCCAAGGGGAAACATGGGCCCGATGTAATGACACTATAAATACCATTGATCGATACACTTGGAGAAAACATGATTTGATGGCATACAAATGAAAAAGGAAAATGAAAAAAAAATGAGAAAAGGGGAAAACAAAAAATGAAGATCAAGACAAAAACCACAAAAAAAAATCCCAACCAAATCAAAGCAACAACAAGACCACACAAAAGAAAAGAAAACCTAGAAAACTCAAATGAAAGTTCAAGTCTCGAGCCTACTTGAAGATTTGCGAAAGGACCATAGGCAAAAACAAGTGTGAAAGACATCAAGGAACACCTACAACAACACCACAAACCAAGACAATACTAGCAATGAAGTGACCAATGATCACGCATGAGGAATTCTTGAGGAAATGTGAGTCAAAATTATGGAGGGGTTTTGAGGAATTTGTATAGCTCATTTATTTTTATGCTCAATAATTCATAAATTAAGGTAAAATTCTCTCAACCTTACTCTTAAACCAACTTAACTTGATGTATTAATGCTTCATAAATATGGGGTGGGACCATTACTTTTTTTGACAAATGAGAGAAATGAGATGACAAGACATCACCGCATAGAGCCTCTGGGTTCAAGAATGTTGCAAGGAAAGCATCTCGACAAAGAAAACCTTGAATAGAAAAAATTAGAAATGGAGAACAATGAAAATGAATAGATATCAAGGATTAGGACCAATAAGGATGAACTACCAATCCTAAGGATTCTAAAACTCCAACAAGTGACAAAAAATAAAGGGAAGAAAGAGAGGGAAATGGGAAAGCTAAGGGGAACAAAGGGAGGAAAGAAAAAGAGAAAATAAAGGAGAAAGAAAATAAAAGAAAAAGAAGAGGAGGGGGTCCCCACTTTTCTTGAAAACAAAAAATGGGGTGTAGGTGCAAGGCACAACATATCAAAATGAGTGTACTTAAGGTTTATTATAGAAATATAATAAAAGGTAAGGAAGATGGTCGATCCCCAAAGCCCAAAAATTTAATACATGCCTTGAAGGATTTCATTGGAACTTTGACAATCAAAGGAGGAAAGGGAAGAAGAACCTGAAAGTGATAAGGGATAAGAGTTAAGGCTAATGAATAAAACCTAAAACATGTTGGAAATAAAGGTATAACTTGCAACAATATAAACTTATAAAAGTGAATTGCAAATCTAAAATTATGTTTACAAGATTACCATAAAATAATTAAATGATAGAAAGTTGCAACAATGAAAGAAAAATATGCAATACCACAAGTCATCAACACAAGTGACAAAAGATATATGTGGAGAACACGCAACCCTAGAGGAAGTTTCAATTAACTACACAAACGTACTATTTTTTTGTTTTGTTTAAGTACAAACAACATGCAAGATCACTACCCATTGCAACAACCTCTAAGGTTGCGAGAATGAGATTACTTTAAAACCCAAACAAGAAACATGAATTAAAACCATAGCATTTAATTACTTAACGATTTGAGAAACACATACATTCCATACATGATATATTACAACAAAGCATAAGAGATACCACATGATTTCAGATAACAATAAATTTACAATAAGATTACAACTCTCATTCCCCGAATGAGGTAAATCCAATAAACATGATTACATATTACATATTCCACCTCGATAAAAAATGAGGGGCAATAAATTACATGATGAATGAAAAGAATAAAGGATGAAATGAAACTGAATCCCACAAGCTCTCCAACTGGAAATCTCGCCCACACAGACAAGAAGATGACTCAACGGATTAAGGTGCACGTTCCACCCAACCATATGATACCCGAAGGCTCACTCCCCGTGCTAGGAGATAGTAACAAGGAATTCCTATACAAGACCATCTACCTCTAGACACAAACTAAAACATAACTGAACCAAATTAAATACAAGCATGATAACACTTAACATAATGGTTACAATGCTTCTAGAGAACAATGATCATCTACGCAATACAACAAACTGACTTCTGGTTGACATAGAGAGAGTGTCACACATCATTTGCTACGAGTTACCCTAGCTCAACCTTCCTAGGCTACCGGATCCCCATCTCGGGTTACCCTAGCTTGCCTCTACCAGCCGCCGGACCCTCATACAAATTGTGCTTCTCGTCTCATCTCAAGCCTTGATAAGTGCACGAGTCATGAGAGAGGCATTCATTATCTTATTTAGTTTGAAAGTTTTTCATTATTTTTTAAAGTTATCACTTACTTAAACCCTAAGTGAGTTACCCTGGCACCCCTTTGTGTGTTAGACCCCCACAAAGAGCCACTCTCCTATCGACAAAACCCATGGTACAAAACCACAATTCAATGGGTAAACAAGATAAGACAACCACTCCAATCCAAGGAGGCAACGAATAAAGGAAACTCACTCCAAACACTAGAGGAAACAAAAAATACATAAACCACTCATTCCAAAGGAGGCACAAACCACATAAACCACTCCTAATCCAAAGGAGGCACAAACCATCCCCATTCGTGAAAACCGGGTGAAACAACAGGATACATCTATACATGCTACCCAAGACAATCCCAAGGTTGGCTAACATTTTATGACAACCCACACAAGTAACAGAAAATATCCATCTGGAAGACTTACATAAACAAATGACTCAATTTCCCAACATCGAGAATGAACAAAAACATCACTTAGAAAGTATTTCAGGCAACACAATAAACTAATGTTAGGATTTCCTAAATCCAAGCCAAGCAATGACATAGTGCACATACTCAAAAGTAAATCAAATCACATTGGCAACATTAAGGAATTTAAAATTAATAATTTAATTCCATTTTCCTCGATTATACATAATAATCAAAGTCAAAATTTTAAACCCACAGGTCCCAGGATCGAAACCTGGCTCTAATACCATGTGTAACGCCCCACCACACAACCCTAGAGGAAGTTGCAATTAACTACACAAACGTACTATTTTTTTTTTGACTAAGTACTATTAACATGCAAGATCACTACCCATTGCAATAACCTCTAAGGTTACAAGACTGAGATTACTTTAAAACCCAAACAAAAAACATGAATTGAAATCATAACATTTAATTACTTAACAAATTAAATACACATACATTCCATACATGATAAAATTACATCAAAGGCATAAGAGATACCACATGATTCTAATAACAATAGTTTACAATACAATTACAAGTCTCATTCCCCGAATGAGGTAAATCCAATAAGAATGGTTACAAATTACATCTTCCACCTTGATACAAATGAGGGGTAATAAATTACAAGTTTCTACTAAAAAGAATAAAGCATGAAACGAAACTGGATCCCATGAGCTCTCCAACTAGAAATCTCGTCCACACGAACAAGAAGATGACCCAACGGAAAAAGGTGCACATTCCACCCAACCATTTGATACCCGAAGGCTCACCCCCTGTGCTAGGAGATAGTAACAAGGAATTCCTATACACGACCATCTACCTCTAGACACAGGCTAATACATAACTGAACTAAAACAAATACAAATCCAACAACACTTAACACAATGGTTATAATTCTTCTAAAGAACAATGATCATCTACGCAGTACAACAAACTGACTTATGGTTGACATAGAGAGAGTGTCACATATTATTTGCTACGAGTTACCCTGGCTCAACCTTCCTAGGCTACCGGACCCCCATCTTGGGTTACCTTAGCTTGCCTCTACCAGCCGACGGACCCTCATACAAACTGTGCTTCTCGTCTCATCTCAAGCCTTGATACGTGAATGAGTCATGAGAGAAGCATTCATTATCTTATTTATTCTGAAAGTTTTTCATTAATTTTTTTTTAAAGTTATCACTTAAACCCTAAGTGAGTTACCTTGGCGCCCCTTTTGTGTGCCAAACCCCCACAAAGATCCAATCTCCTATCGACAACGTACACGGTACAAAACCAAAATTCAATGGGTAAACTAGATAAGACAACCACTCCAACCAAGGAGGCCACATATAACAAAACCCACTCCAAACACTTGGAGGCTACAAAACACATAATCCACTCCTTCCAAAGGAGGCACAAACCACATAAGCTACTCCTAATCCCAAGGAAGCACAAACTATCCCCGTTCGAGAAAACCAAGTAAAACAACATAATACATCTATACGCACTACCTAAGACAATACACTAATCAAACCAACACATAAAACATCCCAACCTAGAAAACTCCTCTAGAAGACTTACTAACTCGATTAGCCCACTTTTCTCAACAATCATAATAGGAAAAACACAAGTTAAAAGCAACTCAGGCAAATTAAAACTTCTAAAATTTAGGTTTCTCAAATCCAATTTAACAATAAACTTGCTCAGTTATTTCTAATTAAAGACGATTTAATCCATAAGACAAGAACAAATCATAGCTAATTGTTTATCTCTATAATTTTCCCCAATTATACAATACATGAAAATAACTAGTCTTATCAAAATTTCATTTGCAACCAAATAATATTTTAACTATCATAACATTGTTCTCTTACAAATTCTCATTTCAATTAAAATGGATATTCATTTTCTTTAAAAACGTACCCTTATTAAATAACTATTAAACAATTGACAAGCAATAATAAATTAAATCTAAGGGTTACTTTAGTTTCCCAATAATATTTAGATATTAAAAAAAAAACTCATTTCCCATTGAGATCAGTTCATTATAAATCAATATATAAATCTTATATAATAAAATAATCTAAAAATAATAATTGTATTTAAATATAAATACATTTAACCCTGAAAACATTATTTAAATAACTATTTATATTTTCAGTTAAAATCTCAACTCATTAATAATCCCAAAGTTGACAATTTAAAAAGCAAATACAATATACACATATATATACATATATATTATATATTTAAAATAATATATAACATATATATAATTATTATACCTTTATTTTAAAAAAAAATTAAAAAACATATATAAACAATCATATATATATATACATAATATATATTATATATATAATTTATTATATATATATATACATAATATATATATATATAATAAATTATATATACAATATATATATTATATATTATATATAAATATATAAATTTTTATATTTTAAATAAAATAAAATAAAAACAACCAAAGACTGCTTCCCACGCAGGGGTTGCAGGGTCAAACCCTGCCCCCTACAGTGGGCGTTGCCCATCCCAAAATAAAAAAAAATTCAATAAAATTTATTTTTAAAAACTTCCCCTGTTCTGATAATCTCCAGAATGAAATTTTAACATAGGAATTTTATTTATTTATTTTTAATTATTTATTTAATATATACTTTATATATATTATTATATATAATATCTGTATATTATTATATATAATATCTGTATATTATATATATAATATATATATTCATATTTTAAATAATTGAGAATGGAATTTAATTAGTTTTTCAAAAATATATATTTAAAATATAAATATATATGTAATTATATATTCAGTAACTATATAGTTACGTATATATGTTTATTTATATTTAATTATAGTGTTTCTATAATGATTTTTATATTTGATGTAAAGATTAATTGTATAAGAGAATGATGTTATTAGGAAATTGATTTTATAATCAAAAGTTTTTTATTTAAAAATTTGACTTTGATTATTATGTATAATCGAGGAAAATGGAATTAAATTATTACTTTTAAATTTCTTAATGTTGCCAATGTGATTTGATTTACTTTTGAGTATGTGCACTATGTCATTGCTTGGCTTGGATTTAGGAAATCCTAACATTAGTTTATTGAGTTGCCTGAAATGCTTTCTAAGTGATGTTTTCGTTCATTCTCGATGTTGGGCAATTGAGTCATTTGTTTATGTAAGTCTTCTAGATGGGGCTTTTCAGTTACTTGTGTGGGTTGTCGTAAAATGTTAGCCAACCTTGGGATTGTCTTAGGTAGCGCGTATAGATGTATCCTGTTGTTTCACCCAGTTTTCATGAATGGGGATGGTTTGTGCCTCCTTTGGATTACGAGTGGTTTATGTGGTTTGTGCCTCCTTTGGAAGGAGTGGTTTATGTATTTCTGTTTTCTCTAGTGTTTGGAGTGAGTTTCCTTTATTCGTTGCCTCCTTGGATTAGAGTGGTTGTCTTATCTTGTTTACCCATTGAATTGTGGTTTTGTACCATGGGTGTTGTCGATAGGAGAGTGGCTCTTTATGGGGGTTTGGCACACAAAAGGGCGCCAAGGTAACTCACTTAGGGTTTAAGTAAGTGATAACTTAAAAAGAATTAATGAAAAACTTTCAAACTAAATAAGATAATGAATGCCTCTCTCATGACTCATTCACTTATCAAGGCTTGAGATGAGACGAGAAGCACAGTTTGTATGAGGGTTCGACGACTAGTAGAGGCAAGCTTGGGTAACTCGAGATGGGGGTCTGGGAGCCTAGGAAGGTTGAGCCAGGGTAACTCGTAGCAAATGATGTGTGACACTCTCTCTATGTCAACCAGAAGTCAGTTTGTTGTATTGCGTAGATGATCATTGTTCTTTGGAAGCATTGTAACCATTGTGTTAAGTGTTATCATGCTTGTATTTAATTCAGTTCAGTTATGTTTTAGTTTGTGTCTAGAAGTAGATGGTCTTGTATAAGAATTCCTTGCTACTATCTCCTAGCATGGGGGGTGAGCCTTCGGGTATCACATGGTTGGGTGGAATGTGCACCTTAATCCGTTGGGTCGTCTTCTTATTTGTGTTGGCGAGATTTCTAGTTGGAGAGCTCGTGGGATTCATTTTCATTTCATGCTTTATTCTTTTCAGTCATCATGTAATTTATTGTACCTCATTTGTTATCGAGGTGGAATATGTAATATGTAATCATGTTTATTGGATTTACCTCATTCGGGGAATGAGAGTTGTAATCTTATTGTAAATGTATTGTTATCTAAAATCATGTGGTATCTCTTATGCTCTGTTGTAATATATCATGTATGAAATGTATGTGTTTCTCAAATCGTTAAGTAATTAAATGCTATGGTTTCAATTCATGTTTCTTGTTTGGGTTTTAAAGTAATCTCAGTCTCACAACCTTAGAGGATGTTGCAATGGGTAGTGATCTTGCATGTTGTTTGTACTTAAACAACAACAAAAAATTAGTACGTTTGTGTAGTTAATTGCAACTTCCTGTAGGGTTGCATTGCAGGGTGTTACACATGGTATATATATTATATATAATATATATAAAATATATTATATAAATATATATATGTGTATATATATTTATATATATAAATATAATGTTTTTTATTTTTATTTTTATTACTTTAACATATATATATATATATATTTTTAAAGATTGGGAATGTAATTTGATTTTAAGAATATATATTTTTAAATAATATTTGTATATTTAAAAATGTATATATATAATGGTATATACATTGAGTATACGATTAGATAGGTATGTTTATCATATACTTATATTTAAATACATTGACCCTAAGATGGTTACTTTAGTATAATTGATCGAAGTAAAATCGATTTTATAATAAATGATTTTATTTAAAAAGATTGATCTTAATCATTATGTATGATTGAACAAATGGAATTAAATTATTAGTTTTTAAATTCTTTAATCTTGCCAATGTGATTTGATTTACTTTTGAGTTTGTGCAAATAATTTTAATTATTTAATTGATTTCATGCACTATGTCATTGCTTGGATTTAGGAAATCATAACATTAGTTTATTGAGTTGCCTGAAATGCTTTCTAAGTGATGTTTCGTTCATTCTCGATGTTGGGCAAATGAGTCATTTGTTTATGTAAGTCTTCCTGATGGGGTTTTTTAGTTAATTATTGGGGTTATCGTTTTATGTTTGTCAACCTCTGTATTGTCTTGGGTAGTGCATATCGATGTATCATGTTGTTTCACCCAGTTTTCATGAACAGGGATGGTTTGTGCCTCATTTGGATTAGGAGTGGTTTATGTGGTCTGTGCCTCCTTTGGAAGGAGTGGTTTATGTATTTTTGTTTCCTCCAATGTTTGGAGTGAGTTTCCTTTATTCGTTGCCTCCTTGGATTGGAGTGGTTGTCTTATCTTGTTTACCCATTGAATTGTGGTTTTGGTTTTTATGTGTATTTAATTTGTTAAGTAATTAAATGTTATGGTTTCAATTCATGTTTCTTGTTTTGGTTTTAAAGTAATTTCAATCTCGTAACCTTAGAGGTTGTTGCAATGGGTAGTGATCTTGCATATTAATTGTACTTATTAAAAAAAAATAGTACTGTAGACATCCAAATTTAGACAATTAATTTATCCAAATTTATCATTTTTCATCCAAACATCCTCTTATTCGAGTTAATTAAGTAATATTACTATTATTTAATTAATATCCTTAACTCTGCCAAATCCCTAAGGTATTTAATTAATAATTAAATACCTTACCCTCCTTAATCCTCTTTTCATCAAATGAATTAAATAAATATTACATTTATCTAATTCCTCACATGTCATTTTCAACTAATCCTAATCCATCTCCTAATCTCTTCATTAAGAATGTGCACATGCCTAATCCTTGATTAGGATATGTCACATCCTCCAACTTTTGCAAGTTGGCTTCTAATCCTCATTAACCCCTAATTATCCTCTAATTACTAATTAGTTAAACCTAATTAGTACCTTAGTCAACTCTCCCCATCCCCCAAGGAATTTTTAATTCCTTTTTATTCATCCTAGGCTCTTTCTTTTTTCCCATGTGAATTTTTAATTCACATTTTATTCCTTCTAGAATCTCCTTTTCCCATGCATCTTCTAGAACCTTTGACATGTCACCTCATGCACATGTGACAAATTCCCACCTTTTGGGAACCTTGTCTTATCCACTAGATTCTTCCAATCATTATGAATTTTTAATTCACTTTTATTCTCCCAAAGCTTTCCCCCTCCCCATGTGATCATTGAAAGGTCACATCAAAGTACTTGGAAGGTACTTGTCCTTCCTCCACCTCATGTAACTTTTGGCCACCTCATGTACACCTCACCTCCCTTAGCCACTTCACCATCCACATGTCAAGATGTGAGGGCTTGTGAGTTCTCAACCCACCATAGCCCTTCATCTTGACCTTGTTGGATCAATTTCAACCGTTGAATTCTCTAGAGAATTCAAGTTTCTCTATAAATCCCCCCTCCTCAAGGGAATTTTCAAGACTTAGCCATTTTATAACTACATGCTACCATTTTGTGCACTCATCTAGCCTTCAATTATATTCATTTGCATTTACATCCAAACATATAGTCAAATCCTTCATTTTAACCACATCAAGATCCATCAAGGAGCATACAAATCAATCCAAATCAAGGGCCAACCAAGGAGTTTCAGCTACAAGGAGGAAGGTATAACCATTTATCTTCATTTAACATTTTTCTCTTTGTATTTTCAAATTCCTTAGGCTAATCTTGAGGTGTTTCATTATGTTTTCCATTGCATTTAATTGCTTAGAATAGGTGAAACATCTTGATATCACAAGTACGTTTGTGTAGCTAATTGCAACTTCCTCTAGGGTTGCATGGCGGGGCATTACACATGGTATAAGGCTCATATTGTTGAGGATAATTTAGCCTTGGTTTTAGGTGGTCAGACCAGAGTTTAGTTTGGCAGTGCACCTTCCATTGGTGTTGCATCTCAGAGTGGTCGATCTCAGGCTACAGGCTTTTCTAGAGGACATCAGTCACCCTTTTGCAAGAAAAAACTCCACACCCAAAGAGGTCCAATGTTTGTATTAATCCTCAAGGAAGTACATAAATGCAAAAATCCTCTTTGTAATCTGGCAACACTTCATTGTCTTGACAACCTACAAAGAACTCATACAAAACCACCATCTCAAGGCTCTAATATATAGAAGTTTGTGGGAGAGAATACTGTTGACAGTGAGTGTCTTGGTCTACTACAAGAAATAGTTGAAGATAATTAGTTGTAGTAGCAAGACACTAAAAAGGTAGAAAATTTGATGTTGTAGAGGCATCAGTCTTCTCATTCCATGTCCTCCTTTGTTTTATTGAAAATGAGGAGGATGGATCACATATACCTACAAATTAGTAGAAGCCTTTGAGAAACTTGGTTCCAGATTGATGGATGATGAAAACTCCAAGGTTTTGCAGTAGCAGCAACAACTTAAAGTTATTCTTTTCTTCTCTAAGGTATGAAGGAGGAATCTATTTTGTTAACAAGTTGTAATTGCCTTGTTGCAATAGAATTTTAATGTCACATGTAATATTAAAATAAGTGTCAATTTGGCTCCTTAGGACTACATGTTTGTTCTTGCTATTTATAAAGGAGCTTGTATCATGGTCAAAGGTCCAAGAATTGTATGTTTGGTCTAGTCTTTTACTTTATAAAGTTTCATTAGGTTTTTTTTTGTCAAGATATGTACAGTCTTTTTTGAAATAGAAATGTATATATGATCAAATCATATATGAATTTATGTGCTTCTGATATGTGTTGTCTCCAAATTTGTACAATAATATAATCATAAATAAATAATCAAGGATTATTGAATTCTTCTTTGCAATTTTCTTTAATTTGTATTTTACTAATAGCTTTTGTTCAAGGAATGAATTAATTTACTTTCATTAAAATATAGGAGATATTGTTGTGGCAAATGGATTATTAAGTAGAATAATATCTAAAGCCTTTTGTTGGTCATGTTATTGTAATGTAGGGGAAAGGAGAGGGTGTCCTAATAAGGTGTTCTTTCAATTCCACAATGGGATCTAAAGGGAGTCTTGATAATAGTCTCTTCCTCCTATGGGAATTTCATTAGGAAAGATATCACAAGGTGTAATGATTGACTTTCAACCTCAATGGTAAGTCAATTAGACCTGGATCTCAATCCTTTAAGACAATAGGGAAGATTTGAAACCTAATTAAATGATTTGCAATGTTAAAACTAAATGCACCATAAGACCTAGATGATAAAATGCAAGATTTCAAAGATACATAAATCAAATTGACAATTTATAGGTAGATTTGAGAAGGGTTTGGACACATGTACCTAGCACAAAAAGTTGATTTTGAGAATTATTGAAGGACAGGTTCGCCCAGGGGTGAATGGATCCTGGTTAGGGCTTCCAAAAATACTTTTTACAGTCCTTTGAAGTAAGATCTGAGATGTTTTGTACAAGTTTCACTATCAAAAATCCATAAATAAATTTTGCACTTGAGTTTCCATGATTTGACAACAGTGAATGCAACAAATGTAACAATGTAAAATTTATCTTCAAGATCTTCAATCCTTCTTCAACCTGTAACTTGCACATACACAAAGAGGAAGATTTTTTTTTTGTTTGTTTGGGGGTTTTCCTTGGTCAAACCCCAAGTTTGGTAATTAAACCTTGATAAATAAATAATGAAAATGGAAGGAAATGATGAATGAAACAATACTTGCTTACAACTCACCAAACCTTTACTGGTTGTCTTTAGAGGATAGAAGTTATACACATCACTCTAAGTATTGATCTTGCTTTGCTTGACTGACTGGACACTTGAAAATGCTTTGATGCTTTAGGATCAGTAACGCATAATAGCCTTCACAAGATGAAATGAATGCACATGAACTTTGACATGATGATTAGGATCATGATTTTTTGTAATAAATGTCTAAAAAATATTCTCTTGAATGATTTTGACAATGATATTTAATCATAGGATTTCTCTCATAAGGTTGCTCATTAAGTTTTCTTGCTAGTTAGATTTCAAATGATCAAATGACTATGTATTTATAAATGTTTATATAATTTCCCAAAAATTAGATTCCAAAAGTTGACAATTGCATATGAAATTTGAATCATTAAAATACCGCCAAAAACATTTTTCAGAATGGGTCATGGCACTTAAGGAGGACCCATTCATCCATGGGTGAATGGGTCTTGGCCTAAAATTCTAGGACACTCATTATACAATGTGATTTAGTTATTAATTGCATTAATTAAATGTTGGTTTCCCTTTCGAAAAACAGGATAAATAAGGCTTTGGAATGCATAATTTAGGTAATTAGAAGCTTAATTAAGTCCAATAAATTAAGGGATCCAAACAAAGTGTGAAATTATAAAGGGTATACAATTTCGTACACTACAGTTATTATAAGGTAATAACAAATTATTGACTATCAAAGTATGTTCAGATTGTTGTGGAGAAAAATTTGTATGGTTTTGTGACTCTGTGACCCTAGACGAGGCACCAATCAATTTAAGGCCATATGCATCAATCTTAAAACAATAATATAATAAAACATATGTATAATTAGAATAAAAAATATCTAATATATACTCACAATAACTTGAAAAAAGCTACATTTAAAAATTAATTTCTACTCAACGCCTTTACATTACACCTCATATTTTTAACATATTGTTTTTTCCAAAAATAAAAATAATAAGAAATGAGAGAATGAATTCCCCCTAAAGAATTTGTCATATGTTGAGTCTGGTTTCCACCTTAGGGTGCAAACAAAAAAGTTCAAATTTCAAAACTCTTTCCATCTAACGTTGTTTTCAATGACATCTTGAGCGAAAAATAAGACATGGATGAAGAAAAACATCAAATGGATAAGTAAATGGAATACCTATTTGAATGGATGCCCCATGAATTTTTTAAAGTATGAGTAGCTCGTGTGTTGTCATTGATGTCAACAGGTATGTGGAGAGATTGTTGAAAGTCTATGGAGATGCTTTGATTAGCCGCATTATGTTGTCATTAATAGTGTCACCGGTGTCAACCTCTAGTGTTGCTTTGATAAGATTCTATTGATGGTTGTATGCTTGAGGTGCTAAAAATTTGTTCCAGAAGATGAGTTTGAGTTTCTGGTGCTTGGTTTCCAAGCACTTTTGAGAAAATTTGAATAAAAGAGTGTTCAGTGTGACAGAGTGGTGTTTAGTGTTTTGCTTCGCATTTCTTCATGGCTGAAGATCTGTTTGTGTAGTTCAGATATGTTGATCAAAGGTATTCAAAGGTTTTATCTCCAAAATTTCTTGTCTTGGATTGTTGTGTAAAGAAAGTTGTGTTCACCAGTGTGTGAACTATGAAAGCAATGTTGTTTGGGAGAAATGGTCTTGCTCCACATTTCTCCACACTTTGGTTTTTGGTCTTGCAGATTTGAGGGTGTGCTAATATTGATCATATCTATCTTTAGTCTAAGTTGTTTGTATTTTGGTGCTCTGCAAGGTTGGATTCAAGTGTTGAGTGTGTGGAAGGTTAGTTGGTTGTGCAAGATGAATATGTTCTTCTAGTGTATGTTGTTGCGAAGGAATTGTTGGATTTCAAGATGTTGATGGAATATTCTAGATTGTGTCAAAGTGTTGTGTGTGGTCTTTGAATCATATTTGGATCAAAGGAATCATACACTTAATTGTTTAATGGTGTTAACATAGGTTCAGTTGACCTTGGGTGTTTACACTAATTGTGGATATGCTTTGGTGTTTGTGAAAGTGTGGTGTGGCATGTATCTATGGATTTAGGTTTGAGTTAAGGTGTTTTGTGGTCTACCTTCATTCCTTTCCATTGCGAGAATGTTTTAGTGCTGACCTAATTTGAATTTGAACGGTTGAGGTGCATAGCTGACCTTGTGAATTATTTTCAAGGTTGAAGATGGTATAAATGAGTGTTGAGTAGATGGTAGTGAAGTGTGTAATGAAAAGTACAGAGATGAGAAGTGCAAAAAGTGTAAAATGTAGTGTGAGCTTTAATGCCTAATACTACTAGAAGTAGTGAGTAGAAGGTGTCTACATTTTACAAAGAGTGCAAATGTTTTGGTGAAGCAGTGGTGGAACTTTTCTATTTCTCTGAGATGGATTTCTCATTGTAACAATCTTATTTCTTCTTTCTAATCTGGCAGTGAGCCATTGGAAATGTCCCTTCTTTTCTTTTGGGTAGTGAGCCCTCTGATAATGAGTGTATTGTATTTCGTGTTGTGATTACTTTATATTGTGAGCTAATCCTCACCATGGTTTTTCCCTTCTTAGGTTTTCCACGTAAATCTAGTGTTCTCATGTGTTTGGATGTATTGGTATTACTGTTTCTCATTTTTTACATTCTGATAATGCATGATAAGGGTTTAATGGTTGTTAAGGGTTTAATGACTAATGCAAATCTAAATGTTACTGAGAGTTTTGATGTTCTAATGTACAACTGATTCACCCCCCCTCTCAGTTTTCTTGTGCATTCAATAATTAGTATCAGAGAAAGGTTACTTAGAAGAAAGCTTAACCAATTGAGGTAGATCTGAGATGGTGCACAAGAAGGAGGCTCCTCTATTTGATGGATCTGATTATGGATTCTAGAAGATTAGGATGGAAGGTTTTCTTATTTCTCTAGGGTTTGGAGTTTGGAAGTCTGTTGAAATTAGATATACAAAGCCTACAAATGGTTTGAGTATTGATGATGAGATCAAGGCATACGAGAGCAATGGAGAAGCAAGGTATGCTCTTTTGAGTGGTCTTTCTAATTTAGAACTTGTGAAAGTTATGAGTCTTAAAACTGCTAGTGAAATTTGGAAAAAGTTGGAAAGCATCTATGAAGGAGATGATTTAATCAAGCAAGCAAAGATGTAGAATCTGAAGACTAAATTTGAGACATTAAGGATGACAAAAGATGAAGATATTACAGGCTACATGCATAGAGTGGACGAAGTTGATAATTCCATCAGAGGCCTTGGAGGAAAACTTGAAGAAGAATAGGTGGTAAAAAATGTACTAAGAACTCTTAATAAAGCTTATAGTCATAATTTTTTTTCTATTAAAGAATTTCATAATTTAGATTAGTATTCCAAAGATCAATTGTTTGGTACTTTAATTGCTTTTGAATTGAGAGAGTTTGGTCCAAGTGATGTAAAAAAGGAGACTACTTTTAAAGTTGACAAAACAAAGAAGAATGAGGAATCTGATCTGGACGAGTTTGATGAGCTAGAAGCAAACTTTGTGAGGAAATTGAAAAAAGGTACAAGAAACTAAAGAGGTAAGTTACCTTTCAAATGCTTTAGCTATGGAAAGATTGGTCATTATGCTTCAAGATGTCCAGTCAAAGCTTCAAGAGATAGACCTAAGGAGAATAAAGGTAAATCAATTAAGAAAAGTTACTATATTAGAGAAGATGGCAGTATATCTGATGATGAATGGTTGTTCATGGTTCTAAATGTTGGAAATAATTCTACAAACTCTGAGAGATGTATGAAGTAAAATGCTCTGAAAGTAGGTCATAACATTGAAGGAGCAATGGTGACTACTTTTCATGCTAGAGAAGAGAAGAACAATTGGATCATTGATAGTGGATGCTCAAATCACATGACAGGTGATAAAAGTAAGTTTTTTAAGCCTGAGAAGTTTGAAAGTGGTTTAGTTAAGTTTGGTGATTATACATCTGCTAAGATATGTGGAAAAGGTTCAATTAGTTTTGATGGCAAGCATAATGCAGATGATGTACTTTATGTTAAGGGTGTGCGACATAATCTTTTGAGTGTAGGACAAATGTGTAGCAAATGATATAATCTTGTGTTTTAGGACAATGGTTGTGAGATCATAAAAGGCTCCAAAATTGTGGTTGTAGTAGGAAGAAGGACAAATGGAAATTTTTATCAACTTAAGGGTACAAAATGGTCAATGCTTTATGACTCAGATTACTAAAAAGCTAGATATGGCATAGAAGAATGTGCCACATCAATTTTGATAGCCTAGTAAGGATTAGTTAAAATCAAGTTGTGAGAGATTTTCCAAAGATTACAAAGCCTATTAATGTTGTCTATAAAGAATATAAGATTGGGAAGCAAGCTAGAAAGAGTTTCAAAGTCAGAATAATTTACTATTGATCCTTTGGAGTTGGTGCACATGAATCTTTTTGGACCTACAAGAATCATAAGTTTTCAAGGTGAAAATTATTTCATGCTATCAATTGATGATTATTCTAGAATGACTTGGGTTACTTTTCTCAAAGTAAAATTAGAATCTTTAGATAAGTTTAAGGCACTCAAATATATGGTTTAGAACAAAATGGATATGAAGATCAAATGGTTGAGATCTAATAGAGGTGGATAGTTCACCTCCAATGAGTTAACACTTTTTGTGAAGATCATGGAATAAAGAGGCATTTATTATCCCCTAGGATTCCTTAGCAAAATGGATTTGTGGAAAGGAAGAATAGGACTATTCAAGAAGTAGCAAGCACAATGATGAAGAAAGCAAATCTACTAGATGTATATTGGAGGTAAGCAATTCATAATGCAGTCTACATACATAACAAATCAAAAGCAAGGAAAAATAGTTCAAAGAATCCCTATGAGTTGTGGTATGCAATAACCCCTACTACGAAACATTTCAAAGTGTTAGGAAGCAAATGTTATATCAGAAGAGATGAAGAAAGCTTAGGAAAGTTTGATGCAAGATTTGATGAAGGAATCTTCCTTGTATATTCTACAAGAAGCATGGCTTACCAATGTTATAACAAGAGGCTAAAAAGGATTGTTGAAAGTGTAAATGTCAAAGTGGATGAAGACTTATAGAAAAGTTCAGTGATGATAGATGGATATGAATCAGATGAGTCCTCTTGTAGAGAAGAAGAGAAAGATGAAGGTAAGGAAAAGGAAGTGCAAGTTGAAGAGAAAGGAGCTCCAGAAAAATCCCTAAAACCCCTAAGTATGTGTAGAAGAATCATTCAAAAGAAAAAATCATTGGTGATAAGAGCAGAGGTGTGTTGAAAAGAAGAAATGTTGCTATGATAGAAGAACAAGTAAACATATGTTTACTTTCCAAAGTTTAACCTAAAATAGTGATGGAAGCATGCAAAGATGAATATTGGATCAAGTCTATGGAGGAAGAGTTGATGTAGATTGAGAAGAATCAGTCTTGGGAACTTGTCCCAAGACTAGCAAACAAGAATGTGATTGGAACTAGCCCGAATGAGTAGTAGAGTTAGCTTGGACAGTGTTAGGTGAAAATTATGTAATCACCTTTTCGATAGATTACACAACTAGGACTTCAGCCACAACTATGTGAGATGTAAATCTCTCCTATCAGAAAGGGGAGGCACCCTTCTTACTGCTGACATAAGCGATAGTAAAAAAACAAAGTAATTACAAAATGTACACAATACTCACGAAGTGGGGGGGTGTGTTACTTTCATCCTTCTCTCTTTTTTCAGAGAAGATGTTAACAATGCTTCACTGTTGGAAAATCTCAATTCACAATAATTATAAACTAACAATGAGTAGTAATGCCAATACCTCTATCTTGTCAAAGCAAAGCATAGAGGTACCGGAAGTGATTAACAATAAACTAGTAAAATAAAAAGGGAAAGCTCACAAAGGCACAAAGTCGTTTTGTAACTTTATCAATGGTGGATTTGTAATAGGTGTTTCATTTGTCGCATTAGAAGCACAAAGTCTTCTTAGATGCAACAATTCCTCGAACAACATGAACAATTACAAGCACAAAGTCTTGAAGATTATCCAACCAAAGTATCCAAAGAGCATGAATAATTACAAGCACAAAGTCTTGTAGATCATTCGACAATAGTATCCAAAGAGCATGAATAATTACAAGCACAAAGTCTTGTAGATCATTCAACCAAAGATAAACAAAACACTAATGTAAATCTAAATAAGGGATGTAACACAAAGTTTACATGAATTACTTAGAGTCCTTCAGATTCCATAAGCTAATTACCACCAAATGAGATCAATTCATAAGATTATCAATCCAACATTAAAGTCCTCGCTTGCAATATTCTTCTTTATTGA
>VDFB02061857.1:0-12699 GCA_007258455.2 Sequoia sempervirens | reverse complement strand
ACTTTGTCTTATTGAATAAGGATTGAGTCATGATTTTATTTTGACAAACCTAAAAAGACTGACCTGATGTCTTGGGGGCTCATAGTACTAAATCTTAGAAATTGAATTTTATTCATTCACACTTTATTAACAATTTCTTGTTCTATCTTCATGAAGACAAAATTCCTAGCCTTGAGGATAGGTATTCTATGATTATGGAGTTGCAATTTTGTACTAAATAGAATGGTGTTGTTGACAAGGATATCATAGCTTGGCTCTTATTTTGAAGACTTTTGTGACAAAATCACTAAAGAAATTTTTGTTTTTGTGCTCTCTTTTTTTTCTGTATAGTTGGAAACCTATCAACTTATGCTAACAAAAAAAAATTATTCCTAGGTTGGGAAATTATTGGTTATTTATCCTATATTTGGGGTTCCCTCCATCCTTCCCTCCCTCATTTATCAACAGAATCTAGTGTGTAGAGATGGGTGTAGTGCTAGTGAACAAGAAATATTCCTCAATCAAAACTTGCATTCCAAGTAAATATGAAAATATTCACACAATCAAAACTTAACATCAAACACATCCTTAGAGTGCATTTAAAAAATATATTTTATTATCTTTATAGGAATCTATCCTTGTTTCACCGAGTGGTTGGAAATTGATGTAGAATAAATTCTAAGGAAATTATATGGTAGAAAGGTTTATATATCTACTCATAGAGGTACATAAAATGGGTATGTGCAGGATCATCATGGAAAAAATAGGCCCTTAAGTAGCAAAAAATTCAAAAAAAATCAAAGTTAAGGCAACTTGTGGCCCGTAAAAGTTTGAATAAGTTATCTATATTATTTCAATATGTAAGAATAGAATATATGTAGAAAATTGGATGTAAGTTTTAAACTACTAGGTTTTTTTAATCTGTTGAAATTTAGAAAATTTTGAAATTTCAATGTAGTAGTACTTAATTTCAAAGGAAAAATAAAAATTTGGGTGTCTGTCTAACCACCCTAATAATAAAATGATAATTTTATTATTTTATAAGATTTTAGATATAAATAAAGGTTTCATGTCCTGATGTGATGCATATTTTTTGTAATTTTTTATAATTAAATAATTATGAATTTTTTAATACAAATTTTTAAAAATATAAAAACTTCGTCGTTTGACCACCTTAACTTGGTCAAAACTTCATGAAATTCAATTTTTTTTAATCCTATAGTATGTGGAGCGTAGAATGTGATGCATGTTTCGGATTCAAAAAATGTGATACCGTTTGAAAGCTATAGATTTTTTTCAATCAGCCTATCAATCAGGACTTTAGTTGTAATTCAAATAAAAAATGAATAATAATTATTTATTAAATTCAAAGTAAAGCATAATTTCTATTGGTGGAAAGTTGAGAATCTCCTTTAAAAACCCTTTTCATTTCACCAATTTTGGGTAAAAGGAAAGTCGTCAGCCACATGGGCCATCATATCACTTACATATCACCACTTTTTGGCCCATCATGATCCTGCACATACCCAGACATAGAAATAAATATTTGTGTACACTTGATTCTCTTATACCTTGATTATGTGGACATAGGATATGTAGGAAGTATGGTGAATGAAGGATGTTCCTAGTACACATGTATAGAGGACATTGTAATATCCTATAACACTACTCTTAAAGCATAAGTAAAATTTGAATCAAATTTATACCTAAGATCAAAATATGAATGGCATTAATACTCAAAAGAATCCCTAGGGAAAATTGTTGCAACTAAGGCTAAAAACTAAGGGTACAAGATACTTGTTTATATATATATTTATTAATTAATAAAATCCTTATCATATTATTATGGATATATTATGGTCTATGAGTGAATCAAAATCCTTTTGGTCCTAATGAGTCTAATTATCTACCTATACCACACTTAATATGTTATCTATCCTTATAAGCTTGTATGGCTAGGACTATGTTGCCTATCCCATATTAAATAGATAAATGTCCCAAATTTTTATATTCTAATAATTATTCATTTCATATGGATAAGGAATCCCAATGGATAAAAAAAAGTCTAAACTGGCTAAGAAATTTAAATATCCTATATTGGACAAGATAGCTTGAATTGGTTATTTCTTAAGTATTCAGTTAATCTAAAAGAGTATGTAAAATTTAAAATTATTTAAATGAAAAAAATACCTAACTTTACTTTACTTTCTAACTAAAAAAATGAATAAATGTGTTATTAGACCAAGTGGTTGTTGCATAAAACACTTTAAGATGTAGCGGTAGGGAAGTATTTATTTAAATGGTTATTTTTTTGCTACTAAAGAAACCTTGTTGCAAAAGGGGAGAGAAAATTTCATGTACCTTTATTACCAATTGTTCTAACATTTGATATGTGTCATTAACACACCAATAATATATATCTTGTAGCAACAACAAACCTGGTTTGTGATAAGAAAGTGGCCACCTTTTCAAAAATGGAAGACTATGAAGCACAAGGCAACAAACTAGTTTGGGTTTAGTTCATAAGTAGAATATTAAATCTACCAATAAATTAAAACATGTGTACTATTCATACATTATAGTATATGAAAATTAATAATTCATTAGAAAAATATGCAAACTTTATTTAATTGCATAACAAGTACCAATAATGAAGATAATATCATTCATAATTTCAAGTATATGAAGGGTCAAAAATGCAACCCTTATAATGATAGTAAAAATAATAAGCTATAAGCCAATACCACATGTACAAAGTGACCATGTATAAATACATATAAAACTTGAGGCATTCCAAGCTCAGATTTATAAGTTGATTCCTCCAAGATTTTGTCACCAATGGGGAAGGTTTGAACTCGGCATGAGGATGTCCCTTTCCTCCCCAACCATCGGTCCAAAATTGAAGCATCCAATCAATGATCCATGAGTGTGGAAATATTATGAAATAACTTACACAATAGAAGAATATTATATGACATATGTTGCAAATACTTGATAATAATATGCCACTTCAAGGGGGGAACCTCCTAATCCATTTCAAGGGGGATACCTCCAATATTCTTCAATAAGAATACAATACTCAACATGATGATAATATCCTACATATACCCCCTATATATACCATACTTATGCCTAGAATATCACCCAAATCGACCTAGACAACCCAGATATAAGTCTTAGGTGACTTAAATAACTAAATACCAATATAATAATTATATACGACTTAATTAAGAGTTAAGGTAGCCACAAGCTGACTACCCATAACACTATACACACTATACAGGTAGGGACATAACATTTCCCTCATCTTTACAAAAGCATTTCCCTCAATGCTAACTTTTTCTTTCTCTTCTTCTTCATCTCCTTTTTTCCTTTCACTTCTTCTACTATTGCTTCTTCTTTTGCTTATTGTTCCTACTCTTGCTCTTGCTCTTGTTCTTGTTCTTTCTCTTTCACTTGATATTTCTCTTTATCTTTATCTTTCTCTCTCTCTTTCTCTTTCTCTTTCTCTTTCTCTTTCTCTTTCTATTTCTCTTTCTCTTTCTCTTGTTATTTTTCTTGTTTTTGTTCTTGTTCTTGTTCTTGTTCTTGTTCTTGTTCTTGTTCTTGTTCTTGTTCTTGTTCTTGTTCTTGTTCTTGTTCTTGTTCTTGTTCTTGTTCTTTCTCTTTCTCTTGCTCTTGCTCTTTTTCTTGTTATACTTCTTGTTTGTTTTCTTTTTCTTCTTTTTTTGTGGATACTTTTTGCTATGAAGAAGTTATAGAAAGATAATTTTTCAATAAATCACACAAATTAAGTCAAATACTCTGAATTTTTTTGTAACTTACTAAAGCCTAGATTGCACTTTCTCAAAAAACTCTCCCAAATACTAGTTTTTTGCAACCTTGAGAGCAAATTTGTTGGTCCAAACCCTAATTTTACAATTAATCACTTAATTAGGATCTAATTAATCTAATTTTTTTAATGTATTCATCTCACTTGTTGCTTCAAAAACCCACTAAAACTTAAGAAGAAATTCAACAAGATTTGGAAGATATGCACTTTCCAAATAAATTGGGAAAAAACCCTAATTCTATGATAAATCACTCAATTTCGCTATAATTCCTCTAATATCAAGACTATAACTACTTAAATATTCTCTTCAAAATCCCTTCAAAAATCAAAAAAAAATTCACCAAAATCTGGAAGATATGTGTTTCACAAAATGACATCAAAATTTAAAAAAAGAGTCTTATCATCATGGTGCCAAGATCATGATTTGATACCACTGGTTATGAAATAACTTGCACAATAGAAGAATATAATATGAAATATGCTACAAATACTTGATAATAATATGCCACTTCAAGGGAACAACCTCCTAATCCACTTCGAGGGGGATACCTCTAGTATTCTTCAATAAAAACACAATACTCAACATGATGATAATAACCTACCTATATCTTCTATGTATACCATACTTATGCCTAGGATATTACCTAGGCTGACCTAGATAATCCTATATAAGCCTTAGGCCTACCTAAATGACTAAATAACAATATATAATGATAATATGACTTAGTTAAGAGTTAAGGTAGCCACAATCCAACTACTCATAACATTATACACACTATAGGGGTATGTGCATGCACTTCAAATTACATACAATAGTGATTATTACTTAATAGTTCATTTTGTCACTACATATTTTCATTCATAGAACCATGTTAACACATACACAATCACACCATCAATTGAAAAATTAATAAACTCACAAACACTCATACAATACAATCGCTCATAATATGACACACAAAAACATATAATATTTTATTAAAATAAAATTAAATCAATTAATACAAGAATACAACAACTAAGGAACTAGAATAAAACATAAAGAATGTGGAATCAACAACATAGACACAAAGTTCCAAAACCCCATATAGATGCATCTCTAAATTTTGTATTGTACCCAAGTACTACTACCTCACATATGATAAGAAGGTTAACTATACCAAAAATAAAGCACCCTACCCAAAGGTAGAATATTATGCATACCAATAAACATGCTACAAGACTCATTTAAAAGATCTCTTAACTAGTATGATGCATAGCATAGTAAATGCATAAATATCCTATGGACCTTCTGCCATCAAGAGAACTCTAGCTTAACCATGATATGGTGCCTATAACAAGATGAGATTCAAGCTCAATATTAGCCAACTTTCTTAAGGAGAGATGCCTATATATGTTGGGATGAAGTAGAGGACATGGTGTTAGGATGTATCTATCCAAGACAAGGACATCCAATCACTCCTACTCCTTTGACTTGTCACTTCCAATTGAAATCAAGGTATCTATCATCCTAACCCATATGACATAGTATAAATCAATAATATTTGGTAATTTCCATAATTACAACTCATGAGTACCTTTCTAATTTTACAATAGAAATATGACAAAAAGGATTTCTAATAAAATTTAATTTTTATACATATAGATAGGCAATCACTAAATTATTAATATATTTATATTTACAATCTTGGTATATAAAAATTGTTAATATGATTTAAAAAACATATTTGTGTATCTTTTCCTAAATTTTTAGAAAATCCTAGTTCACAATACAAAATTCATATTCACCAAAACAAATTGGTTTATCTCACATTAGTTAAATTAGTTTTGTAATGCCCATACATAACCCTAGAGGAAGTTGCAATTCACTACTTAACGTACCAATTTTTTTTTTGTTTAAGTACAAATAACATGCAAGGTGAATACATATTTCCAACAACCTCTAAGGCCACGAGACAAAGATTACTTATAAACCCAACAACATATAACATTAACATAAACCGAAACATTAACCACTTAAGGAAATGAAACAACATACATTCCATTGAAGATAAATTACAACAAGGATAAATAAATACCTCAAGATTCCAATTTAACATTTAACAATAAGGTTACATCACTCATTCCCCGAATGAGGTAAGTCCAACACTCAATATTACAATTACAAATTCCACCTCGAAACAAATGAGGGGTAATTAAAATACAATAAGAACTAAAAGAACAAGGCATGAGAAGCAACTGATTCCCACGAGCTCTCCAGCTGGAAATCACAAACACACGAACATGAAGAAGAACCAACAGAAAAGAATGCACGCCACCCGACCACGTGGAACCCAAAGGCCCCACTCCCTCCGTGCTAGGAGATAGTAACCAGGATTTCCTAGACAAGACCATGCACCTCTAGACACAAGCTAGCACACTGAACTGAAACAAGAACAAAACCCACATTACTTAACACAAAGGTTACAATGCTTCTAGAATACAAAATCGAGTGCCATCACTGCACAAAATAAACCAATGGTACAACACCATACCGACTGTTGTCATAGGAGGAGTGTCATTGCAAAGGCTGCATTGGTTATCCAATGGTGTTCTTCCTAGGTCCCGGCCCCTCTCTAGGGATATCCTGGTAACCTCTCACGAACCCGGTGCCATATGCACACCAGAGCGGAATCGATTATCTTTCAAGAAGACAAGATAACGATCTTGCCATTACAGGCCTTCCCCACTCATCTCAAGTATCGTACAATCCCTTGAGCCAATGAGCGAGGCTAAATTATATTATTAATGTTCAAAGCTACTCTCTCCCTAGTAAGTTATTTTAATTTTCACTTAATTAACTAACTCTCAAACGAGTTATCCTGGGACCACTTTGGGCCCGGCGCTCGTTTGAAAGCCACTCCCCTATCGACAACACATAACTCAACCACATGCCAAGGGTAGACAATGCACTAACATTTATCACAAATAACCAAACACCTCAACAGGCAACACATCACTACAGATGTCCAAAACTAAAACCAAAACGTGCACTACCCAAGGCTAACACAAGGTTGACTACATAAAGAAACCCACATAACAACTGAAACTCGACTCAACCATGAATCACAAGGTCACACAACCCGTTCAAAGAACCAGGTAACCACTTGAGCTTACTCACACATAATCCAAGATAGCCAAAGCAAAACATAAGAGACATAACATCATCTCAAGAAGACACTGCTGGAAGACTTACATGATCAACAAGAAATGACTTACAGTCAACAATCATAAAAACTCACGTATAAACACCCATACCAATAAATGAACCCATATCAGGAGGATTCGCAAAACATTCACTCTCCTTCCTCAACATCGAAGGCGAACAATTAACATTGAAAACATTTCAGACACATAGGTAAGCTAATGTTCGGATTTCTTAAATCCATTCAAACACAGATTTCATGACTTGCATTGATCTAGTCAATTGATCCCCTTTTTATTCACGACATTGGAATATATAAAGAACATATCATTTACTCTAAATTTCGTAACCATAAAGCATGTTAATAATGCAATTATCTGGTTAAGATTTAAATCAATCGTTCTCTCTAAGTTTCAGGATCACATACCATAGATAGATCACTTGATTAATAATCATTTAGGTTAATTATTAAGTTCGTCCTTCACTTTCAGTTCCGTAATCATATTATATAATTAGACATCAAAAAAATAAATAAACAAGATATGCCTTTAATATCCATTTGAAAAATAGATTAAAGTCACTTCATTGAATTTTACGACAATATACTAAAGTATCAATTTCCACAATCATAAAAAAAATGCATGTTGGTTTACAATTTCTAGTTTAATATTTAACATCATCTAAATATATCAAATAAGATGATATTTTATATGCAATTAAATAAATTATATCACTTTAATTCTAAACTCCCATCAAATAAAAGATACCAAATAAAATAATATTTCTATTTTCCAATTAACTCCTACTTTTAAATCCTCATGATTAACATAAAATACATTTTAAACTTATACTAAAAATCCTTTAATCTAATATATATTAAATATATTATATTTCATATAATATACAATATTGAATATTATATATTTAATATACAAAATATATTATAAATAATATATAAATATAAAAGCTAGGTTAATTATAATTAACCAAAGTTTAACAAAAAAAACAATAAAAAACTAAATTTTATTTTATTTTTATAACCCACAAGGGTCGAAGCCCTGGCACACAGTGCCCTCGCCGCCATGGCGTGAACTGTCATCTCATTATGAGCCAGCCCCGTTTGGTGGCCCGAACTTTGTGTCTTGAGAACACAGTGGATTTGGTAAGCGGCGGCGATAGGTTTGACCTCCCACCTCACCAAAAAAACAAATTTAATAATAATTTTAACACTGTGTTTTACCAGACCCGAAAATCAATAAATTTTAAAAGATTTTTACCAGAAATTTAAAATTTCTTAAAAATAACAAATATATGAATATATATTTGTGGGTATTTTCATATACCAAAATATATGGTTGTATTCACAATACCCATACCCCAAAATTTGATTTCATACTCAAATTGAAACAATAATCCAAACCCCAATTCAAAATAAAACTTATTTCAAAATAAGCAAATGGGTTTTTCAAAAACTAGATCAACAATGGAGTTTTCTTTGATTTTTCTCCCTATTTCTTGGTGCAAAATCCTTGTTTAGATTCCATTCCCAAATCCATTTATTAATTTTGCAAATTGATAAGCTTTTCCATGAATCTTTATTGAATCTAAAACTATGTTTTAATCTTTCAAATGAGCAAGAAGAGGAAGGGAGAAAAAGGTAGAACCTTATGTTTTCTCCAAAGTTTGCAAGCTTCCACCATTGGAGATTTCCAAGCACTCCTTCAACTCCACCTTCTTAGCCTCTCCACCCCAAATTTCCAAAACAAGAATCCATTGAGAAGTTTGAAAGAAAACCCTAAAATAAAATATATCCTTTTTCTCCAAAATCCCCAAATTCACATTCAAATTCTAATTCTAATTCAAATTCAAATTCTCATTAAATTCCAATCCAAAATGCAAATTCACTTCCAAATTCAAACTCAATATCAAATTAAATTGAACACAAATTCAAATCAAACTTTAATTCAAATTCCAATTTCAATTTCAAACACAAATATCTTTCCAAAATAGTCAACTAATTCAGAAAATATCTTTTCTACCCCAAAGTCATGCATAAGAAAACATTTGAATTTTTTTTATAACTTTAAACAATTTTCTAATTCCAAATTGAATTCAAAATATTTTAGCACTTTACATTCAACAAAAGAATTAAATCTTTTACACTTTTAATTCAAAAGGGATAATTTAGCTAATTCACACAATTAATTTAAATTATCAATAAAATAAATCTAATTCAAAATTAGATTATTTTATTAATTCAATTAAATTAATTAATTAATCACTAATTTTCCAACATCTCAATAAGACAAAACATTCATCATTTATAATTTTCAAAGGCTATTTAATCACTTTTAGCTTGCAACTAAACACATTTAATCATTAATTAGACTACGCAAGTCATTTAATAAACTTTAAATTTGCAATTAAATAAACACTCACTGGGGACTGACCAAGTTAAAACAACTGACCCCGACGACAAACCAACAACATGCTATGACTAGGGTGACGACCTGGTTCAGAAACCCTAGCTACTATCTCCCAATTAATTTTTGTTGGTCAATGGACACGCTCAGACCTGGAAACCAGGTGGAGTCGATGTCATGTACCTGCCAACCTGCAACAAAGAGCATGTCGAACGTGCATATATACATAATATGATCAGACACACCGTGAAGAGAAAATCTCAGAATCGTAGGGCACTCGCAAGCGAGTGATACAACCCCGTCCCCTTCACCAATACAATATCACTAATTGACAAAGATAACATCATTAACATAATCAAAGCATAAAGCATCATTAATTCACATGTTAACACGATCGAAGCATAACATAGGAAAACATTGCCTAATTATCAGAGTACAAAAAGGAGGGGTGTTACATCCTCCCCCCCTAGAGTCCGGCTTACTCCTGGAAGCCTGCAAGCTCCCCTATTCCAAACTCCATAAGATCACACATAAATCAATATCATTACAAGTTTACTCCAGACAAGATATACAACATTATCACTTCAATATTCGTTTGCCATCTTGCATTTTGAATCTAGGTATAATAATCTAATCGTCAACATGATTTCTTAAAATTAACAATGAAGTTGGGGACTATAAGCCTCACCAACAACATATGCACCTATAATGCATTTATCCTTAACATGCAACTATTTTCACTAATTCTTTTTCTTTCTCTAAAATTTTACACACTACAAAATGGTTTTCTATTTCACATTATACGTTTTCCATGATTATGAATGCAACTTGGAGACTTAAGTCCTTTAACCAAGGTTTGATCTAGGAAACAGACCTTCATGAATACATAAACGTTTTCTCATAAAATACAAATGCCATACTAAGGCACTCAAGGAAAGAGGTCTATGACTATCTTGCCATATCGAGCACTTGGGATACACCCAACAAACACACTACAACCACACTCAAAAATCCACTCAAGGGTCTCACCCCTTTACACAACGAAAAGCCAAGCAACGAGGAAGCCAAACATAACACACCTTTTGGTAGGCTTGCGAGCCTAACCCTCACAAAAGCATTCAACAAAAGAAATGCAAGGGTGGAAACAACAACCAAACTGATTGTCGCCCACCACACACAACACATCAAAATCACCCACTACACACATCGTCCATAATGCATTCTTCCAATAGAAAGGATATCGGTGCATTGCGCACTACACCGAGGATCCTATCCTTTCCACTAGTTTCCTGCACCATTGGACCTATACCACTTAACGACAACTTCTGGGCAAACAAGAGAAATCAACCCAAAAAGGAAAACCACACAAAAGAGAAAAATCAACTAGGTCAATACAATGGGCTCATAGTGCCCAGAGTATAAACCTACGCACATACAACATAATGGGTCCAACATAATCCCAGAGTTCCCAGTGTTTAAACCTAGGCTCTGATACCATGTGTAATGCCCCGCCACGCAACCCTAGAGGAAGTTGCAATTCACTACTTAAACGTACCATTTTTTTTTTGTTTAAGTACAAATAACATGCAAGGTGAATACATATTGCCAACAACCTCTAAGGCCACGAGACAAAGATTACTTATAAACCCAACAACAAATAACATTAACATAAACTGAAACATTAATCACTTAAGGAAATGAAACAACATACATTCCATTCAAGATAAATTACAACAAGGATAAATAAATACCTCAAGATTCCAATTAACATTAAATTAACAAGGTTACATTACTCATTCCCCGAATGAGGTAAATCCAATACTCAATTACAATTACAAATTCCACCTCGAAACAAATGAGGGGTAATAAGATACAATAAGAACTGAGAGAACAAGGCAAGAGAAGAAACTGATTCCCACGAGCTCTCCAACTGGAAATCATGAACACACGAACATGAAGTTGCTAACCAACTAAAAGATGCACGCTTCACCCCACCCTCACTGCAAGCAGAAACCAAAAGGCTCACCCCCTGTGCTAGGAGGTAGTAACAAGGATTTCCTAGACAAGACCATCTACCACTAGACACATGCTAACACATAAACTTAACTGAGACAAGAACATAAACCACATCACTTAACATCATGGTTACAATGCTTCTAGAGTACAAAATTGAGTATAATCACAATACCAAAATAAACCAACGGTACAACACCATACTGACTGCTGTCATAGGAGGAGTGTCATCGCAAAGGCTGCATGGGATCTCCTGGAAAGTCTTCCTAGGTCCCGCCCCTCTTAGGGATATCCTCGAAAACCTCAACCGACTTCCGGCCCCACATGCACACCAGAGCAAAATCGATTATCTCTCCTAAAGACGAGATAACGATCTTGCCATTCTAGGCCTTCCCAACTCATCTCAAGTCTCGTACAAGCCCTTGAGCCAATGAGTGAGGTTAAATTATCTTATTAATGTTCAAAGCTACTCTCTCCCTAGTAACTTATTTTAATTTTCACTTAATTAACTAACTTTCACACGAGTTATCCTGGAACCACTTTGGGTCCGGCGCTCGTTTGAAAGCCACTCCCCTATCGACAACACAAAACTCAACCACATGCCAAGGGTAGACAATGCACTAACACTTATCACAAATAATCAAACACCTCAACAAGTAACACATCACTACGGATGTCCAAAACTGAAACCAAAGCGTGCACTACCCAAGGCTAACACAAGGTTGACTAACATAATGAAACCCACATAACAACTGGTAACTCAACTCAACCATGAATCACAAGGTCACACAACCCATTCAAAGAACCAGGTAACCACTTAAGCTTAACTCACACATAATCCAAGATAGCCAAAGCAAAACATAAGAGACATAGCATCATCTCAAGAAAACACTGCTGGAAGACTTACATGATCAACAAGAAACGACTTAAAGCCAACAATCATAACTCACGAATAACCACCCATACCAATAAATGAACCCATATCAGGAAGATTCACAAAACATTCACTCTCCTTCCACAACATCGAAGGCGAACAATTAACATTGAAAACATTTCAGACACATAGGTAAGCTAATACTCAGATTTCCTAAATCC
The DNA here is from genome assembly GCA_007258455.2 of Sequoia sempervirens. Taxonomy (NCBI): domain Eukaryota; kingdom Viridiplantae; phylum Streptophyta; class Pinopsida; order Cupressales; family Cupressaceae; genus Sequoia; species Sequoia sempervirens. Next base: position 173 of record VDFB02061857.1, on the reverse strand, counting down.
ATTCAAACATAGATTTCATGACTTGCATATATCTAGTCAATTGATCCCATTTCTATGCACGACATTGGAATATATAAAGAATAGATCATTTACTCTAAATTTCAAAACCATATCCATAATCAAACACTTTAACAATGCAACTTTCTGGTTAAAATTAAATCAACTGCTCTCCC
>VDFB02061856.1:0-14239 GCA_007258455.2 Sequoia sempervirens | reverse complement strand
ACATCGATTTAACCTTTGATGACAATTAACCTCAAGGCAATTAACCCCATCCCCTAGTTATGCCGTGACCAAGCTGATTAACCTACTAGACTTAATAATACAAAAAAACTAACTCAAAGTGCACCCATTATTATTTTGTTTTTTAATAGGTATTAAGTAACAATCATTTATACTGGCGCACATGAAGAAACACATGTATTGGACGGAGGCGCCTGTTTACCTGTTTGAGGAATTCGCGGGTAAGCAGAATCAAAGCCGCTGTTGAGATCTGGTGGAATTGAAAATGGGGGCCTGGTCATCGGATAACATGAAAGGGGTGGTGGTGGCTCTCGTTTCCAGTGCATTCATAGGAGCCAGTTTTATAATCAAGAAAAAAGGCCTCAGGAGGGCAGCAGCTGCCTCTGGTGTTCGCGCAGGTGAATTCGAAATTTGATAAATAAGATAAATTATATGTGTAAACTTCTCATTTGCATGTTTTTAATTGTGATTGCCAGGCGTGGGAGGGTATTCGTATCTGCTAGAGCCGTTGTGGTGGGCGGGCATGTTCACTAGTACGCTCCTCCTCCTCCATTTTATAATTCCTCTGTGCTTTTCACCGAGTTTATGTTTTCCTGGAATGCTATTTTGTAATTTGTTGAATCTCAATTTGCAATGTTACGGAATTGTGTTCAACATAGCCGGCAAGTTGTTTGTTATTTGAGGCATCCAGAACCCCAATAAATAGCCGGCACGTTATTTGTTATTGTGAAACATCCAAATTATAAAACCCAAATGCGTAGAACGTTTCGCACACCTCTATTTTGCCCTTGGTCTTTTGATGGTATAGTTTGTTAAAACAAGAAGGATAGATCAAATGCATAACCTCCTGGATTGTAAATGGATAATCTCTTGTAATCACACAATCACCGTCTAGGACCAAGAGATTATCAAGCATCCCACATCCATTGTAAGATTAATTTAGTGAGTGGGAACAGATGTGACAGGGAAATTCAATCGAGTAATTTTTTTGTGATATTATAACCTCAAATGCTTAACATCCAAGATTGTCTTAGTTTATTCTAATTCATCTGTTTGTGCCTATTTGACCAAGGATGGCCCATCGGTTGGAATAGAGGAGTCTAGAACAAAATAAAGTTTCAAATAAAGAAAACAACGAAACAATAGATTCTATGCCAAAAAAACCCAAAGTTATGTCAATATTGATTTTTTTTGGGTGCTGTTCAGATGGACATTGTTTGTTTAATCTTATACACGTTGTTTAGCTGCAGCTTGGACCAACCACAATTTGAATGTAAGCAGTGATAATTTCAGAACTAGAAATGCAAGATGATCTTGAGCAGTTTATCCATTGGCTAAGTTGAAACATCTTATGGATAATCAATTTCTTGCATCTTATAAGGCCCTCAAGGAACTGCTGGTGTCTCTAAACAAACTTCTGCAAATCTCATGGTAGTTAAATAATTTAAAACACTACATTCAGGTTCCAGGAGCCAAAGCTTGTATGTATGTATGTATGTATATACATACATGTATATAGATATATATATAAAATTGAAAATATTGGAGAAGATTGGCTGTCAAATCCTCTGTCAAATTTGCCCAAGTTACCTTTAGATAAGCCTCTTAATCTTTGTGTGGGTATCTCTATTAATTTTTTAGTTTTGTGAGTTGAGGAGCATCAATTTAGAACTCTAGAGGGGTAGTTCTGACCCAAAAATGAATCAGTAAATGAGTTATGTGGCTCTATGACTCCATGGTGAAGAGGGTCACAACTTGAGGAACATTTTGTAAAAAAGGAAGTGTTTTAATACAGAAAGCAGAGAATTTTTTGGTTTCTGTGTGAAACATCTGTTTGAAAATGAAGTTAATTGCACATGTTAGAGTGAATTTCAGACAACTGTCAAATTGAAGATCCCAACATGTATCAAAACCTGTGGAACTCAGCTTAAGGACGAACAAGTTTGTAACTCATAGAAGATGAACTGTGTCCTCTTCTTACCATGATGGCTTCTTCTAGTGAGGCATTATAGAGAATAAGTATGGAAATTGAAGAAGATGAAGGGGTTGGCAAGATTGAAGAATAAGGTAGCTGAAGTATGTTGAAGCCTGAGTAGGCCAAGCATACCAGTCGGCAGTCAGTATGATGTAAAATATTTTGAAAAATAGTAGTAGAAAATTTGGCATGGTTGCTTTCAACTAGTTTTCTGTGTATATTTCTTCAGAAACAATAAACAATTTTTTTGGTTGTGAATTTTAGCTTCCTTGTTGTGTTGGGGCACTCTGACCCAACTTTCAGACCAATTGTTATTCAATAAATCCTCAATTGTGTGATTAATATGTCGTGGGAGTAGGTTGTTCCTGTATCCTAGGATGCACACAATTTTTTTTCTTTGAGTTTCAGAGATGTGAAAGAGGAAAACTTAAGATATATCTAAGTTCGCTAGTTGACTTAAAGCAATATGGTAGTTGTTAATCAATTTTAAAGAGTGAATCTCCTGAGGTGGGATTAATGAGACAAACTTAGGGTCATTTGCAAAATCACCATTGGTTTTTAGTTCCTTCCAGCTTCACAAATAAACTATAGAGCTGATTGTTGTATTTAGGTTGGGTGGTGATTTCATATTCCCTTGCACTGTAAAATGGATTTGTAGGGGGAGTATAGTCCTGGAAGACGTGCATTGGGCCTTGATTGTGCTATTAATGATAACAGAAAAAGTTGTTGATACAATTTAGATTGAAACCCATTGGATTATCTAAAAAATGAAACCAAAATATTTTAGCTTTTTAAGTAGAAATTTCTAGTTGCATCTATGAAAAGTTTTGGACACATAGAATTTGACTAAAACTCTTTATTTCATTTGATGGTGAAGTGAGTGGATAATTTAGTAGACTGCTATAATGTTGAGCCATGAGATTCCTAACCCTTAAAAAATATGAGTTGGATTAGAAATGATGCTGTTAAGTAGTGGCTTTATCTGATTTGTGGTCACTTTGGAAGTAATTCTATATCATAATGCATTAGAGACGTGGACTGCCAATTTTCAAGTTTGTGAGCCACAATGCATCTCAAAATAAGCACCAATTTGATACACATTTGGTTTGGTGTAGTATGTTTCTATTCATAGGGGATTCTTTGACCACTATAAGTGAATCCAATTTAATTGTATCCACAAATACTTGGAAGAACTGTGCAGGAAAACCATCAGGTTTGGGAGCTTCAGCCATTAAAATCCTTAAGTTCTTTTCTTGGATGGGATGAAACAAGGACTTATTCTTCTCCTATCAGATTAGAGATGAAACATTTATAAGGATTGGTTATGGAAAGGGCTCTTCATTGCATTAATTTTAGATAGCAGTTTTACGACAAATGTGGATACATCCTCTATTATTTCTTGTGTGTCTTCCAAATCCTGTCTACTTGGAAAGTGCATGATTGAGATTGAATTTATGTGGTGCTTATTGTGTATGGATTTGTGGAATAATTTAATATTTAAGATACCCTCCTTGATTCAAGTTATTCTGGATTTTTGCTTTCAAAAAGATTCTTCTTGGAGCAATAAACTTTTTGAGAACAGAGATGAGTTGTCCCTTTAGCCCTACACCATTGTGGAATTGTCGCTATGTTGGTTCTAGCTCAATTTTGATTACTGGTAGATTGTAAAAAATACCATCAAACACAAATTTGTTCCATTGTTGGATTTTGCGTATGATAAGTTTGAGTTTAACACAAACTGATACATTGAAGAACCATATGCCTAAAGCTGTCTTGCCAGCATTGGCCAACCTGGTTAGCAAGGTTTGTACCTCAAAACTGCTTTTCTAACATTTGATCTTGTCAAGGTATTGTTGACACATTAACCTCCCAAATTTGGGATTTGGATAGGCTGGCTTGAGTATTCTTGTTTAGAGATGTGTCATGGGTCCTTGTTTCACACTTGCCTTCTTCTTATTGCCCCATTTTGTCTTCACACACTGCCTATTGGTTATTCTCATATTTCACTTATATTACCATCATGATTTTAATTCAGCCTTCTTCTCTCCTTTTAGCTCCATAGGATCCATTATGATCACCTTGGTGTATTAGATCGTATATGGCTGACATTTCTACCTATGGCTGGTGAAGTTCATTTTTCAATTTTTGTTACTTGTATAAGCTGTTGTCAACTTTAGTGATGCTGGCTATTCGGAACTTAACAACTACTAAGCATTGAGATAGTTGCATAAGAGCATTGATAAGGATTAAAGTGAAAGTCTTTTATTTAGCTAAATAAGTCTAAAAAAGTGTAGATAAACATTTAGATTTATCTTCCATCTCGTCCTTATAAGTGATAAGGATGCTTTTTGTGAGGAAAGCTGATTTTTTGGAAGATTAGATTTTTAGCTAAATTAGTCTAAAGATAGGAACAAGATAGAAAGATTGTAACATACTGAATACAGTGAATTTCTGTGTAGTTGTGAGTTGTATCAATTGTGGAGTTTGCCTTGTAAGAGTTTTTCAATAAAGGAATGAAAGACTGATTTGAAGTTGTAATTATCTATGTATGCTTCCGCATTGGAAGTTTTCAATTACTGTGTGATTGATTTAATCTTTTCTAGCATTAGGAACTTAGTCACCAGGGTTTGAAATGTTCTTCATATATTTGGTATGTACCTTGTATGGTATGGCTTCCGTATAGGGCATACCTAGTAACGAACACTTTTGATTTTATCAATAGACTTAGAAGCACTAAACTTGAGTAACTGGACAGTTTTACCTATTTTCCATTTTTTAGCTCGATTAAAGCTCAAAAGATTCCTAGGAGACACGACTCTTTGGTAGATCTGCCTATGGGTGACATCATATGATTGCATCTACTTTTTCACATTCTCTTCATTCCGGTACATACCTACAAATTTCTACATGGTGTTAGAGCAGGTGATACGTTCTTTCAAGGCATCTCAATCTAAAGGGATTCGAAGAAAACCATAATTTTCAAGAATCATTCCTATCTTATGAACCACTGCAAATTTTCTTATGATTTTTTCCAAGAAGTTGGGGATCTGCATTAGGAAGGTACAATCCAAATTTCAGCTTTCCATGATTGTTTTTAAGCAAGTTTTATAAAGTGTTATAGCCTATGGACACCATCACATGTTTTCATCTCCTTTTTCACATTGTTCTTGGCTTGTTAAAGCTTAGTCTCTTCATTTCTAAGGTTGCATACCTGCTAATTTCTACATGTGTTAGAGCTTTGAAGTCCAAGGACTAGATCGCCTACAAGAAGAAACACAAATGGAAAAGAAAAAACATCAAGGTCAAGATATTATTCAACAAGAGAAGAAACAACAAGGTATGTCTAATTTTTTTCAAGGAAAAATGTGATTATTGTGGAAGATTTGGCCTAAGCACAAGATTGTGATTCTCAGATTTGGGATCTTGACAAACATGCTTGGAAAATAGGGGGAATAAGTTCCTCTCTTACCACAGTTTATCTTAATTCCCATTTTTCTCTTTGTGCTTATTCTTCTTCTCAATTCATTTATTTGGTTGATGAGGTAGATGATATCAGCTCTCTTTTGGCATCACAATTTGGGTCACATCAACCATGGGAAAACGTCACATGGTAAATAAAATAATGACTTATGAATTTCCCCCTATATACCTTTTTAGTGATGTATGTGAAGGTTGTATGCTTGGGAAACATCATTGAGAGGAGTTTCAGAAAAATGCTACTTATCACATGTCACGAGCTTTAGAGTTCATCCATAGACATTTGTGGACAAATGAAGAAACTATCTTTAGGTGGATCAAATACTACATCAATTTTATTGATAATTTTTCTGGAGTTCAATGGATCTTTTGTATCAATCACAGATTCACAAGGATAAAACCTTCCTCAAGTTTCAGGAAATTAAAGTATGACTGACAAATTAAGTGTCTTTATTTGGATCAAGGAGGCAAATATTTTAGCAATGAATTACAAAGTTATCTATTAAATCATGCCATCTTTATGCGGCCATGCATATCCTTCATTATGTCAAAGGATTTCTTCATTTTTGGTTGTTGAATTCTGCACGCACCGAGTTTACTTCCAAGGGGGACAATCCTCAAGAGTCTTAGTGATTGAGCCCCCTAGTCAAGCTCAAGGGTGATCCTTGATGTTTTTAATTTTGTCTAAGGACCTTCTTATGAATTTTAGGCGAAGTAACATCTTTAGGTCAGTCTCCTTTGGAAATGTGTATTGATGTTTATATTTACACATCCAAACCTATTGTTTTATTGCAAGTATCAATTTTAATAAATTGTTATTGCCTTCAGGCACCATTGTATGATTTCATCTCCTTTTTCACATTTTGTTCCTAAGGATGCATGCCTTCTAATTTCTACATTAATATTGTTGCATGGTTATAATGCCAAGAAACGTTGAATTAATTTGACTTGAATATGTTTTAGAGGATGCTTGAGTATGTAGGAATGGTTTCCACTTTTTGAGCTTCTGCTGTGTACCTCCACATTACATCTAAAATTAACATGTATCTACCATCTGGTATCTGGCTTACAGTGATTGTAGGAGAGGTTGCAAATTTTGTTGCTTATGCTTTTGCTCCTGCAGTTTTGGTGACTCCTTTAGGTGCACTGAGCATAATTATCAGGTACAACATATTAGTTTCAAACAGTTTTTTTTTTAATTGTGTTCTTTGTTCAATCCTGGACTATGTTAGGAGCTAAAGAATAGTCTGATTTTCAATTTATTGTGGTACTTTTAAACAGTGCTGTACTAGCAAACTTTATGCTGAAGGAGAAACTGCATAAATTGGGGATATTGGGCTGCATTATGTGCATAGTTGGTTCAGTGGTTATTGTGATTCATGCACCTCAAGAAAGTTCTATTAGCTCCGTCAAAGAAATTTGGCGTCTGGCAACTCAAACTGGTAGTTGCACCATCTTTTTTTCTTAAAGTTTTGTCAAGATTTATAAATTGTACCCTGAAGGGCCTGAACCATCTACATTTAATGAAGGTTAAGAAGATGGTAATTCTTGATAGAGGTATCTAACAGTTACTGTTTTTCATTGTAAAGCATTTTTGCTGTACGTGGTATCTGTTGTGGCCACAGTTATGGTGTTGATATTCCATTTTGCCCCACGTTGTGGAAATACAAACGTTTTGGTTTTCACAGGCATTTGCTCTTTAATGGGCTCCTTATCGGTAAATTTGTAAAACATTATTTTCTTTTAATAGTCCTGTTTTCTTTTGCTTTGTGCTGAAGAAAATATGATGCACGAAAAGTCTATCATCATCCCTGAATGTAATTCTTTTCTATCATTATTTAAGAATGTGGTATTTTGTATGCAGGTCATGAGTGTGAAAGCACTGGGCATTGCTTTGAAGCTCACTTTTGAGGGAAATAATCAGTTAGTTTATCCAGAGACATGGCTTTTTACAATGGTAGTGATGACCTGTGTTATCATGCAAATGAACTATTTGAATAAGGTTAGATGAATCGTTTCTTATCTCAGTTGTCCTAATAATGTAGAAGCTGTTTGCTATTGTTCTATTAAGAGATTTAGTTTCAGAAATGTTATTTTCTGTGAGGTTACTCATCATTATAAGGTTGACACTTGGAAACATTATGTTTTTCTCTAAAGAAGGGTTCGTTTGTTAATCCATTATTGCTGTGTTGGAATTGATGTTAATTTTCATAAATGATTCCAGCTTAGGCAAGATTAATTCGTACAACTATCAGGTACCCTACAAGATAGTGCCAAAGGCTTTCCTTTGGGGTGTTGCGTTTTGTTATTTTATCTGGTTAAAGTAGTAGTCTGAATATTAGCTTGTTAGATTCCTCTGTAAACAAAGTTTATCTGTTTAGTTGTATGTCTGTAGTTGATGTCATGGTTATCACAAAGGGATTAGAGGACATAGTTTAGTGAGATGAAGATGCTGACAGGTGACATGTGCTGTAGCTAGAGGTCTTTTGTCATTGCAAAGGTAGTTGATATTATGGATTTCCAAAGATTGCAGGGCTCAAAGGATTTTTTTCTTGGAATACTTATAGGATGACTCAACCTCTAGGGATGGTTATTGGGTTTGGTTTCTCATATTGAGAATCAATGGTATGGAAAATCATTATTCTAGAGACTAGTTAATAAACTTAATATAAATAATAAATGTAAGTCATTCTTGCTAGTACATTATACTCTGTCATTTAATTTGATGTGACATATGTTTTTTGCTATATAGGTTGTATAACTTATTTCCTTGTGTTTTCTTAATCTAGGGATGGTTATTGGGTTTGGTTTCTCATATTGAGAATCAATGGTATGGAAAATCATTATTCTAGAGACTAGTTAATAAACTTAATATAAATAATAAATGTAAGTCATTCTTGCTAGTACATTATACTCTGTCATTTAATTTGATGTGACATATGTTTTTTGCTATATAGGTTGTATAACTTATTTCCTTGTGTTTTCTTAATCAATTGTTGAAATTGCTGCGCTTGGCCCTTCCAGTTACTGGGGTTAAGATATATAAGCTCGCATTTGATACTTTTCTTGGGTTTGAAATGTTCTCGAGTCCTTTCAGAAAAGTTTGTTGGCTCCTGGTTTGATCTTCCATGGAATGACACTGACATAATTTCTTCACACTTATCTGTAGGTTATCTGTTAGTCTAGGACAATTCCTATTGAATCCTTTTACCAGCTGATAATTGTATTTTGGTCTTAGGTCTTGTATGGTCTCACATTTCTAAGTCTTTGATTTGTACAAATGACTTAATTTCAACTCCTTTTATTCTTGCAATTGCATGCTATTATATGCTTGGCCAATTGTTATGAGCAAATATTTGCAAGAAACCTGGCAAACCAAGCTAACCTGGGTTTGCTGCAAGATCTCAAGCATCTAGTGGATCCTCAAATCACTATTGGAGAAAGTCAACCACCACCTTTCAAACAATCTACATGATGAACCTGAAAGAACAATAGCCTTCGCATTACCAATAATATCATAAAGCCTAGATGCTTCCTTGATACCCTTAATATATTAAGCAGTTTGGATTAGATGAGGGAAAAAAGAAAATTTACCACAGCACATCCCTCTCCATTGCTCATACTGCTAGTTTCAAGCAAGGCAATAACTTCAAGGTCTTATGTTGGGTACTCCTAATTCTACTTGTTTTCTTTCGCAAGCCACAAGCAAGGTCCCTTTTACTACACCTTGTTAGCCCCAAAGAAAACCTCTAAGTACCTTTTGTAACATTTTATATCTATGTAGCGGTTCTTGAGGGGTTTGGCCGAGTCCTGTCGGGTTAGCCCAGGTCAGTCAGATCCGGTCCTCCTGCTGGTTCGGCCAGGGTCCTTCCATTTGGGCCTTGGTTCGCCAGTGAAGAACCCGGGCGAACCCGGGCAGAACCCGGGCGAACCCAAGGCGAACCCGGGCGTGTGGGCGGCAAAAAGTGCATGTTTTATGTTTTTTTTAATATTTTTCTTCCCTTTGACTTTGACCCACGCCATGGGAACCCTAAAAGTGACCTCTAAAACATGTTAAACACCTAAACTGCCTCATTTTCATTCATTTGTTTTGCAAACAAGCATTTTCATTTCAAGAGGCTGACTTCTTATTTTAACTTGTTGGATTGACAAAAGGAGTTGAAGATTGATTGTTGAAGCTTCTACAACGATTGCATTGCCATTCCTACAGATTTGCAAGTGTTCATTGGCTGCTACAAAGATTGTTGAAGATTATTTTTGCAAAAAGGTATGTTTTTCTCATTTTTTTCTCATTTTTTCATTCTTTTTTTTTTGTTTTACAAACAGAAACTTTGTTTTGCATCTTTTTTTTTCTGTTCTTCTATGAATGTATACATTGTGCAAGATTCAAAAGAGCTAGGTTTTAATTTTTAAAAAATTATTATATTTTGTTTTCATTCAAATTTTGAATGTGTTGTTTGCAAAACAAATTGCCATAGGAATCACAATGTCAATGGGTTCTACCTCCGGCTCCATAGCTAAACCAAACCCAAAGTTCAAAACAAATGCAAATTCTCCTCTATGGCAGTATGTTGAAATGATAAGACAGCTTCCAGGTGGTGGTGGTTATGTTTGGAAATGCAATGGGTGTGATGTTCAATATTCTAGTTCATACCATAGGGTGAAAGCACATTTGTGTGGCATAACTGGAAAAGGCATCTCACCTTGCCCTGGAAAGAAAGATGCCCCTATTCAACCTGAGACAATTGCAAAATACATTATGGAGCAAGAACTAGCAGATCAACGGGAAGCCCAAAAAGGAAATCACCCTTTGTCAAATAAAAAATCAAAGGGAATGCAGCCCCCATCTAATCCCAATCCCAATATTGTGGTAGAAGACCACCCATTTATGGCCATTCCAAATCTTCAAGCTCAAAGTGCACAACCTTTTGCAAACAAGAGAGCAAAGGGACCTTTGGAAGTTGCATTTCAAAATGAGAGTAGAGCCTTTGCCGACCAATGTGTAGCAAGATGCGTATATGCCAATGGACTATCTTTTAATGTTGTTCGTTCTCCATATTGGAAAGAGATGTTGAGAGCGGTTAATGAAGCTCCAAAAGGGTACAAGGGCCCGGGTTATGAGAAGGTGCGTAGCACTTTATTGGAAAAGGAGGTTGAGTTGGTTGAAGATGCATTGAAGCCAATAAGAGATTCATGGGTTGAGACAGGTGTGTCCATTGTTTCAGATGGTTGGAAGGACTCAAAAAATTGGCCTTTGATCAATGTCATAGCGGTGTCCCCTAAAGGGGCAATGTTTTTGAAAGCCGTGGATTGTGAGGGGCAAGTAAAAGATGGGCAATTTATATTCTTATTGCAGCCACTGAGCAAGTGGGAGCCCGCAACGTTGTTCAAGTTGTAACAGACAACGCGAAGAATTGTAGAGCTGCAGGGTTGTTGGTTGAGAAAAGATATTCACATATCTTTTGGACACCTTGTGCGGTCCATTCACTCAATCTTATGCTGCAAAAGATTGGGAATAAAATTGAATGGATCAAACAATTGTATACTGAGGCTGAGGACATTTAGATGTTCGTCACCAACCACCACTTGTCTCAAGGGATCTTTAGAACATTTTCAAAATTGGAGCCATTGAAGGTAAGAGAAGTAATATTTACATTTGTCATTTTCTGATTTTCATAATTTGATTGTTCAATCTAATTTAAATTCTTCTTTAAAGTTTATTTTTAAATATTAATTTTTTTTTAATTTGCAATAGGTTGCAGAAACCCGCTTTGCCTCTAATACAATCGTCTTGAGACGACTTGTGAAAGTTAGGCAAGCACTTTCTAGCATGGTAATCAGCACCAATTGGTCTATATGGAAGCAAAGCAGCACTGAAAGAGCAACAAAAATTAGGAGCCTGATATTAGATGACTCATGGTGGGATCGTGTGGAGTATCTCCTTAGCTTCACCGAGCCCATTTTGAGGATGATTCGCTATACTGACATGGACAAGCCATGCATTGGACAAATATATGATGGTATAGACTCAATGCTTGAGAAGATCAAGTGCATCATAAATGCAAGAGAGCAAGACCCTGAAGAGACTTTCTTCAAACAAGTGCATACAATTGTTGAAGAAAGATGGAACAAAATGACAACTCCATTACACCTTCTTGCCTTTGCATTGACTCCAAAATACTACAGCTCTCAGGTTCTTTCACAACCAGGAAGGCTTCCTCCATATAGAGATTTAGAAGTGGTTGAAGGGTACAAGGCAGCATTTGTGAGACTCTTCCCTGATCGAGATTTGCGGAGTGTAGTCACGGATGAGTTCACTAATTTTGTGCACTCAAATCATCTAGATGTTGATGCCTCCCGTGATAGGTTCTTAAAGGATGTTCATTCTTGGTGGTACTTCCATGGACAATACTTCCAAAATTTGCAGCCCCTTGCAATCAAAATTTTATCACAAGTAAGTTTAATAAATTTTCATATTTTAGTTTTAAAAGTTTAATAATTCCATTTATAAATTTTTAATTGTTTACTTTGTCTTCATAGGTTGCTAGTTCATCCGCATCTGAGAGGAATTGGATCACATATTCTTTCATCCACTCAGTAAAGCGCAATAAATTGCTGTCAAAAAAAGCGGAGAACTTAGTATATGTGCATTCCAACTTGCGTCTCCTTTCACACAAACAACCTAACTACAAGGACGGGGAGACGAAGTTGTGGGATATAGTGCCAGAGGATACTGACTTGGATGCTTGCAGTTCCCAACATATTGCATATGGGGATGAGCCTGAGGATATCCAACAGGGGCATGGGCACATTAGTAGTGCTAGTGATAGTGCCATTGGCACTTGTGATTCATCTAGTCTTCCTACTACATCTAATGTCAATGTTGACAATGATATGTATGATCTAGAGAATCCATATGATGATTAAAACTTTGAAAGTGTTGTAATATTGAGCTTGAAGTTTGAACAATGAATATTTATCACGCATGTTTTAAATGATATCCAAGTTTATGGTGGTTTTATTGCTTGCGCGGATGCTACCGCTAGCATACCCGTAAATTCTGAATCCTAAATTCATGCTTCTAGGCCGTATTACAGTATATATATATATATATTTTTTTATATATTTTGTAATTTGTTCAACGAACCCGGCGATCTAACCGAACTCCACCTAAAAGTAATTCTTGGTTTAACCAAGCAACTGAATCCCCTGGAATCTAACTCCGAATCTGGAACTCCAACTGGAAGCACTTTGTGAGAGAGATTTTATTTGAGAGGGCAAAAGACAAGAAGAATAGTGAATGTTATCTACTAAAGAATTTTGTAAACAATCATAACCTTCTTAACAAGGAGGAATTTGAGGCTACTCCAAGCTTGAATTTCTTCAAGCTTGTCATTATTGAACATAAAAGGTAAAGGGTAGTCTGTTTGTCAAGTCAATACCAAGAGAGACACCAATTTGGTCAATGAAACCCCCCTTATCTGTTCCCCTTATGCATTGCCATTGATCAACAATGGAAATATAAATACCAAAAGGGATGCTCATGTAATAGATGATTTCCCCTAGCATTACAAGCTTCTAATTATAGATTTGAGCAATTCAGAGGTTCATTTTGACCAATAAGAATTTTTTTCCCTCTTGTCACTACTGCAAAAGCTTGTGCAAATATGTAAAAGCAATGTATAGCATTCTCCACAATGTCGAGTCAATTCAGCTATGTGAGAACAGTAGTCCGCAAAATTAATATTAAGTAATTGGTTAAGTCCTAATAGCAAGGTTCCTTTGATTTGATCTTGCGCTCTAGCTGCCTTCCAACAATTAACCAAGAGCATATGCTGCTATAAAATAGAGAAAGAAGCTAGAGGAGTGCCTTGCCAAATGATCTTTCTAAGAGAACAGAATTTGAAAGAACTCCATTCACAATAACCCTTGCAATCGTACATGAAAAGAGCGATTCCACTGGTCTGTAGTAGGAGTCCAATTCTAGTCATTCCAAAATAACTAGATTAATAACTCTTTCAATGTTAGATTTTTCAGAAGACTTTCAAGAAGAGGATCTTTGATAAATTTTCACAAGCCCATTCAAGCCCCTCATGAGAATTTAAAACATCAACATAGCTGAATGCCTTCAACGAAAGTAGTTTAGTTGTTTCAAACAATCCTAATAAACAACTTAATTGTTTTGGGATAAGCTTTTGCCTGAATTTTGTAGAAGTTAAGAAGGGTAATCAAGCTTCACCATCTTACCAGTTCCCTTTTGGAACCTTAAGGGATAAGCTTGATAAGACTCAAATTGACAGGCTCCCCCATATATCCACTTCTAATAAATTATTGACACATCTTCAAATAAGCTATGCTTATCACATTCCACATCATCTTCAAGAATGTTATTGAAAAAACAAATGGGGGCTAAAGGATATCTCATTTCATAGCAGATTCCAGTTATTCTAGAACTGGTCTCCTCAAGATGAAAATCTTCATGTAGGTTTCGACCTTTTGAGCACAAATTGTTTGACTAACTTCATAAAAGTGTTGCATAGAGGATCAATTCCCAAGAAGCAAAGATTGTTTGGAAATGATCATGAAAGATGACATAAACGCATGGCATATTTACAAGACTCAGACTTAGTATAGACTTGACAGGCTGATTTTTGACTCAGACTCGACACTTAGATTTGGCAAATTGAAAAAACCAAGAAATATAGAGATTTTTTAAGGATTTAAAGCTATCACTATGCACCCTTCACTAAATCAATGTTAAAGACATAA
>VDFB02061853.1:0-33605 GCA_007258455.2 Sequoia sempervirens | reverse complement strand
CACATGGAACTCATGCTCATATCCTTTTAGTTTTTGAGAAATCTTGGCATCATAAATGAAATGTTCAAGGTTACATTTTTCTCTTTTATTTTCTATTGGCAAGCCATAATAATCTAGCTTGATACCAACCAAGTCATATCTTGTATTAGCAATAATAGTGAAGTCACCAAAACATAGAGTAGAAGGCATACAAGTTTTCCTTCCATGGCTTTTTAGGTGCATGAAGGCTGAATAAGACAAATGTCTTATTCTCAAGGTATGCAACCCTATCTAGCACAGTCTTAGGAAGTAAATATGGGGCTGCCTCAAATCCGTATACTCTGATAATAATACAATCTAAAAATGCGTACCAATCTCCCCAATTGTGATTTATTTTTCCATCATGACTCTTCTCCTTTGCTATGAGGAACTCTTGTATTTCTGGGGATAAATTACAATAACATTTGTGGCCAAGCAACCTGTATAAGGGTTAAATGATAAAATGTTCTTCAAAGTACAAGTAATTTGATCTCCCACACCTACTATCCCAATCAAATGTCCACATTTGCACTAACCTTGAATTCCCATCACTATCCAAATATTTTATTCTCAATTCTTCTCCCCATATTCCCATTGCTTGCCCTTCATACAATATCGTGCACATAAGGTGTGAATAGTGTTTGAAGCTGATAACTTCACTATTGTTCTTGATAGCATTAAGAGCATTATTAATGGTCTCAATAGATATTTTGCATAGTCATAGGGCCTGGCATCTTGGATTTGGATGTTTGCAGCCAAAACCATGGGAGCTATAGTGATTTGTCAATTTTTTGTATATATTTGTGTAGTACATGAGGTCAATTGGTAGGTCATTTATCAAAAGATTTTGTTTACATAGCAAAGGTCTTAATGGAGAAGTGATAGGTTTAAATCAACTATACATATACTTACATGGATCCAAATATGAAAAAAACAAAACCTTTGAGTTAGAAAGATAATCAAGCTCCATTACCAACAGGCACATGTTATGTTTGTAATAGGGATAGAGAGAGAGGGAGAGGGAGAGAGGGATATAAAGATGGAGGGATAGAGGAGGGAAGAGTGATTGAGAGAGAGAGGGGTAAGGAGATAGAGATGAATAGGAATATAGAGATAGAGGTGGATATGGAGATGGAGGAGAGGGATATGGAGAGGAAAGGGAGGGATAAAGAGAGAGAGTAGAGAGAAATAGATAGATACCTAGCTCTATCTCTCTCTTTCATTTTCTCTCAAGTTACCTCTATCTCTATCTTTGTTTCTCTCTTTGCTCTTTTAGTAAATCCATCTTCCTCTATCCATCCATTCTATTTTTCCTCTCTCTCTAACTCTCTTTGTCTCATTTACCCCTCTCTTTCTCTCTCTTCCCTTCTTTCTCTTTATTATCTATATCTTATCTTCATTTTCATATCAATTGAAATTCCTTGTGTGTATGTTGCAAGTTTCAATGTAGGCTTGTAGTTTGGATTTGGTCAATAGAGTTAAGTAGACAAAATTTTGAAACCTTGAAGTTACAAATTTGTTGGTGGTTTGTTTCTTTGATTAGTGATAGGTTTGGAAGAAGGTAAATCCCAAGGCTTTATAAGCAAAATAACACGAGCTAATGTTATGGTAAAAACATTGCAAGAGAGGATACAATAGATGGATCATTGATGGGATCTTGCATGAAATTCATTGCTTAATAAAAAAGACAATATTGTGTTAATGATTATGTACAATTATTTATATATCTCTCTTTGTCTCATATTCTCTCGGGCCTCTCCTTCTCTCTCTCCCTTTTCTTGTCTATATCTTATCTCTATTCTCATGTCAATTGACATCCCTTGTGTGTGTGTTTCTCATTCTAATGATGGATTGTGGAGTATGATTTGAATCATTGATCTTAATAAATGTTACACAATAAAATCTAAAAATCTATGTATTTTGATATCATGAAATGTGGAAAATCCATGCTATTAAATATAAGAAGTGTTTCACATAATTACTTCCTTTCAAAAATAATGAATAGATGTATTGAAAATGAATATCAATCTCTAAAGATATATGTAGATAGAATTAGATAAGGCTTGAATTATTTGTGAACTTGCATGCTAGTGAAAATAGGTGTAAAATGGAAGGGTAAGTTTCAACTTAGGCTTATAGTTTAGATTGGGTCGATAGAGCTGAGAAAACAAACATTTGAAACCTTGAAGTTGCAAAATTGTTGGTGGTTTGTTTCTTTGATTGGTGATATAGTTGCATTAAACAACATGGGGCAAGGCTATGGTAAAAAAATCACTAATGTAGATGCAATAGATGCATCATAGATGGGCTTCTGCACAAAACTTGAGGCTTGAGAAATAACAAGATCATGCAAATGATTATGTATTATTATTTATACATCTCCCTTTATATTTTTTTGTTTCATTTTCTCCCCCTCTCTTTCTCCCTCTTCCCATTTTTCTCTTTTTTCTCCCTTTTCTTATCTATATCTTATCTCTACTTTCATGCCAATTAGCAATTCCTGTGTGTTTTCCAATTTTTTAATGTAGGCTTGTAGTTTGGATTGGACTGGTAGAGGTGAGCAGACAAACATTTGAAACCTTGAAGTTGCAAAATTGTTGGTGGTTGGTTCATTTCTTTGATTGGTGATAGATTTGGTAGAAGGTAAAGCCCAAGGATTTATGAATGAAAAAACATGCAACAAGACTATGGTCAAAACATCAAAAGAGAGGATGCAATTGATAGACCATGAATGGGCTTTTGCATGAAACTCGAGGCTTATGAAACAACAAGATTGTGTTAATGATTATATATTATTTAGTATATTTACATTAAACTCTAATATTTATCTATTTACATGTTATGTTGTTTATTAAATACTTATATTTATATTATGTAGTATTATAAATTATATATTACACTATATTAAATATATAAATAATAAATAGAATAATATATAAATTATATAATATTATTTATATATTTATTTTTTTCTTAGTGAGGAGGTATTTTAATATGACCTGCTCTATGTGAGGCCACAAAAATGGGACCTCATTTCTGACATTAACACACAACATCAACATGAACAGTCTAGACCAATGAGCACAACAACCTAGTAGGGGTAGAGAGGGTGAGTTTATACGAGCACACTAGCCCAACAAGGATCTGGAGCACAATTTGGAGCACAAAGTCACTTGACATTAACTCCAATAATATAAAAAAAAGGTTCAAATTTGTGAGCATATTGGATGAGGGAGGGCACAAGGCCCACGATAGCAATAACTCAACATGGATTTGAACCTTGGTAGTCACAACAACACCACCTCCACTTTACCATCATGCTATGAGATTAACCCATATATATATATTTATTATTTATATAATATAGATTTTTATATATAATATAATATAATATGTAAATATAAATATATTAAACAATATAATATAAATATTATATAATATTAAATAAAATATTATATTATATATTGCATTGTATAATATATAAATAATAAAGAAAAAAATATGTATTATATACTATTACTTGTATATATTTATCATTTATGTATTATATAGTTTAATAGATAATATTAGATATAATAGGATATACATGAAAAATAATTTCAGAGATTTTTCTACAAAGTATCTGGTGCAAAGGTCGAGGGAGCCAAAGTATGGTGTTAAGGGTTTCAACAACTAAGTAGAGGGAGGCCAAGACCTCCCCTAAAGGTTTGATTATACTATCCTTCATATTCCATTAAATTGCACTCATTTATTGCTATACTCCAACTTGTAAGGTTCTTCTTGCTTTCCATCTATGTGGTTATTTGCTCTATTCATTATGCTCTTTGGGCCAAAAGGCCCTTCGTGCATGTGATTTATGGAGGGGGTACAAACCCCCTTCCCACATTAGAGGGAATATCAAAAGAAAAGGTTGAAGAATTGAAAATAACCAACCTAAAACCTTCAACGACACCATCGTTGATGAACACATCAGTTTCTCTACAAGTGAAAAGTTTGTGTTGGAGCCATGCCTTCTAGGTGAGGAGGATGTTTCAGATGGAGGATCAAAAGGTAAGTGTCCTCCTGACACCACTGTGGAACCTTTCTCATAATGAGGAAATGCTTGATAAGTTCATAATGAAAGGAATAGACTATATGATGTTGAAATCTTTATGGGAGCCATTGATTCTGATATGATGATTGCTAAGAAATATTTAGACAACTAGTTTAATTTTATTTGGAATAAGAAACTGAATGTTCAAATCTCTTTTTTTTTGGTTGATTCAACATTGTTTATTTTTAATTTTCTTCAAAAGCCACAAAATGCTAAAAAAAAAATTTAAACCCTATTGGAGCATAGGTAAATGCACTTTTGGGGTTTTGGCCTAGAAATATGGGGCCACTAGGAACAAAATCTTGGCTCTATCGAGCCCTTGATGGCTCATCCTAAATGAGGTATCGCAAGACTTCTGGTCTTTTATCCCGCAGCTCTTGGCACCCTTTAGAAATGTCATCAGATTTGATAGGCTGAGGGTTCCCCTCCCTAAGTTCATGAATGCTTGGGTTCTTTATCCCTCAATATAGGGATGGAACTACAGGGTAACATTGGCATTGGAATGGAAGGTACCTGACAATTTTTCCTCGTGGAAGTCCTAGGTAGGCTAAGTTTGGTATTTTCCCACTCTATGCTCCAAATGATTACCAAGGGAGAATTGAGCTCTGGAAATGGCTAACTAACCTACCTAATGTCCCTTGGATAGTAGAGGTGATTTTAATATGATTGAAAATAATGAGGAAAAAAGGGGGTATCAACATGGAATGAAAAGATAGGGGAAAAATGTGGGTGGTTGGGCAGGAAACTTTCCATTCTAGTAGTTGTGGAAAGTTTGTGGTGAAATATATTTATGCTCCTCCCCTATCGACATTTTTTTAAAGTGACTTTGCTTCACAAATGGATTTATGAAGTGCTTACCCAACCTTTGATAGTTGACGTGGCAGGGTTTATTAGTGGTGTCTTTGCTGGATGCCTACATGACAATGTTACCTTGGGAGGTTGGCAATGGGGGTATGAACATTTACTGCCCCTGATAGAATTTAAGATTGCAATCCTTTCGAGTTAATAATGAAGGCATTAGGGGTGATACAAAGCTTGCATCTGTAACTTGTCTATTCTTTTCATCTAAGCTTTGGGTTTGAGCATTGTGATTTCCTTGCATGTGGTGGACCTCTTGCATCATATACAAGTTATTTTCTCGTTGGGCATGAATAATCACACTTGGTTTAATTATGGTAAGGATGGATAACACCATCTTGCATAATATTCTTAAGGACACGACATTTATTGGCATAAGCTTATATATGCCAAAAGGTGGTAGTTTTGATACCTATGAGTATTAAGCGAATTTGGGAACAATGGCCAAGCTCTCTAAATTTATGGTTTACATGTTGACCGAGACCCTAATGAGCATCAGGGGGGACATGCTAATTCAACTAGATAGTGTAGTAAGGAAAATGACATTCTATAGGACTATCTTTGATCAAAGGCTTAAGCAGATTCTCAAGAAATTCGATTCTATCATATTGGCAACGGTGAAAATGGTTTTGGGGAAGGGTTCCCTAGGGGATTCAAAGTCATATCATGTGGACACCAACATCACTTCGCGCTTCCTAGCAATGTTGTTAGATATCAAGATGGTGAAGAAGGATGCCATTATTTTGATAAGGAAATATTTTAAGACAAATTTGTTGGTTGGTCTTAAGGAAAATCTCTATGCCGCCTCGCCTGGTATGGGTGTCCCTCAGCTGTGTGATTTGGCTATGATTCATGTGTTGGGTGAAGTAGTGAAATACTACCCCTTTATCCTTGATCTTAAAGGCATGGCCCTTTGGTGGAACATAAGTAGTTGGCTACAATTGGGGTTGGCTATCTTCAAAAGGCATTGAAGTTTCCTCTTGCTCCTGGTGGTAATTGGATACCAAATTTTAAAATATTTTCCCAAGATAATGGGTTTCTTGGCTCTGGTAGCTCTAGGATCATGGTTAATATTTAATAGCCTTTACTATGTGTATGTATTTGGGGGTTGGGGTCTGGTTCATATCTATATTATGAGTTCCATTGAATGTTTAGTAAGGCTCTAAGTTTCAAGTCTTTGTGCTATGCTTCTTTTCTAAATTGAACTTGGTCAGGTGGGGAAGGTATGGTTAGTGATCTATGGTAGAGAGTCTTTGCATTTTGGGTTTCCTACATTGTAGATGTTTTGTATTTTTTTATATCAATATAATCACTATCATAAGAATAAAAAAAAAGGAGGGGTAAAACATTGTTGGATGAGGTTGAAAAGAAAATTAAACCTTTTTGACCCCTTAAAGGGCATGGAAAGTGAGAATAGGGTAAACCCACAAAAGTGGTTTATAATTTGAGTGAGGAAGGAAAAGTTGCAAAAAATGACCCCATGCAAAAATAATTGGTTTTTGGAGTTCAAATGAACCCTTTGGTTCAAGTGAACCAAAGGAGGGTTCAAATGAACCTTGGTTTGAGTGAACCAATTAAATGCAAGGTCCCACCATTCCTACAAAAAAACACAAAGATTTTTTTTTTGAAAGGGGGTTTGAATGAACCCTAGTTCAAGCAAACTCCTAGGGGTTTGCTCAAACCCCCCTTTTCCCACCTTCTCACTCTTTGAAAAATTTCAAAATTTTGCGCTTCGAAGCTCGTGTTGAGGATGAAAATGGAGGAGACTTCATAGACCCAACTGGATGATGGTAGTCTTCAAAACGAGCTATCCAACGAATATAATTTTAATTTATTTTGGTTTTATTATGTATTTGTTTTTTTAGTTTTATTAAACTTAGGGTTTTCATTGAAAATCAAGCTCTTTGTTCTACACATGTAGAAACATAGTAGATTATCAAATTTTTTTTTGAAAAATATGAGGGACACTAGATATTGAAGTCCTTGATCCAACAAAAAAAAGAATTTTGATACATACAAAAAAGGTTATGCATTCTACGGCCCGCCTATGTTTGGATTCTAATTCGTTTGATTTCAAAACTTGATTAAGGAAAAATATTCAATATTTCTATCAAACCAATTGGAAGCACTAGATATCATAGTTACAAATCTAAATTCAAAAAAAATAGAATTTTATCCTTCATGGAAAAATGTTATGCATAATATGGTGAGCATTGCTCCTTAAAAATGTTGTTTATTGAAAAAAAAAACTACTTGTCAAAGGAGATGGAAAATGAAGTACAATCTGATTCCAAAATAATTGAAAAAAAAAAATTAGAATCTACAAAAAAAATGCAATAAATCACTAGTTTGCATCATCTTCAAATTCCTCATGGTTTAGCTGCTATAGGTTCCCGAAAGTGAAGATATAGTAAGAAAATTTTATTTCTGTGTCCAGTTTGGCCAAAAATTGTAAACTAGTATTGTGGGATCACCCAATAGTAAGATCCGATTCACTTGGTGTAATTCTTAGAAAGGGGGAAACAAGCCTATTATAGGTTGGATAGATTGTACACTAATAGGGACTTCGTTAACTTTGAGCCCCTCAATGATGGCTGTAGAGTGCTAGTGTAACCCTATACCTTGTCTGATCATCATCCCATCAAGGACAATATTATATTAAATTATGGGGTAAAGATAGCCACTAAAGCTAGGGACAACTTCATCATCAACACTAAACTACTAAAGGATGAAGATTATGCGGTTGCTATAACCAAACTTAGGGAAATAAACAAGTCATTGCTCAAAGAAATCAACCTAATTGAAAGGTGGAATTGAAATATAAATGGGTGGATAATTCTCTTCTAAACCATTGGAAGAAAGAGGGCAATGGATATGAAAAGGGAGGAAAACATCCTTCAAGGAGAGTTGTTAAATGCAGAAACGAGGATTCAAAAAGAACTCCCAAATGAGAGGTTGTGTGAGGAACTCAACAAGGCTAAGAGCTCTCTAAGAAGATTAAACACAAATAGAATCCAAGGGTTGAAATTTAGATCCAATCTTAATTAGATTTACAATGGTGACAAAAGACCCAAGTTCTTCACGTACATCAAAGAAAAAGGAGTGAAAGAGAAGATATACTAGATCTTCCATAATGGAGTATCCTTAACTAAGCAGGATGAATCCTACATCAATTCTTTCTCTTCTATTAAGAGCTTTTCTAGTCAGAAAGAAATAATTTGCTAAATGTAATAAAGTCAGGGCCATAACAAAACAACTAATCTCCACTAAGATCACCAAGGAGGATGCCATGATCCTCTCTGGGAATATAACCAAGGAGGAAATTAGAAAGGCCATTACCTCTATGAACAATGACAAATCCCCCAAGGCTGATGGAAGTTATGTTGAATTCTATAGTCTTTATTGATTGGATTTGTGAAGATTTACACTAGGTATAGATGGAGGCTCTGAGTAAGTGTTCCTTAGGTGAAAAAATCAACAAAGGGCTCATCAAAATTCTTCCAAAAGAAGGGGACAAAAATATGATAAAAATTTGGAGACCAATCACTCTGGCCAAGGTTATAGCTCCAAGGTTGACCAATATACTCCCCAAGTTTATAAAAAACACTTAAATAGGTTTCATCAAGAGGAGATACATCCTTGAAAACCTAATAACAAGATGGGAGGCTATGGATTGGTCTAAGCAATCCAAACAAAATAGTGTCAAGTTGCTGCTTGATTTTGAAAGGCATATGATAGAGTAGAATGGTCCTTCCTTAGAATGGCACTGAAAGCTTTTGGATTCCCACTAGCCTTCTTCAATATGGTGGATGTTCTACTAAAAGATGCCTCATCCCAAGTGGAGGTGAATGGATCCCTATCTAAGGTTTTCAAACTTGAAAAATCTATTAGATAAGGTTATCCCCTAGCTCCTGCCTTGTTTGTCATTGCATCAGATGCCTTGCACTAGATTCTAAGAGATTCCTATAACTTTCCCAAGGTCAAAGGATTGACACTCCTAGACTAGAATGAACTCGTGAACATCCAATTTTCTGATGATACTACCACCTTCATAGAGCTTCAAGAGGAAAATCTAATCAACTTGATGGAAAAACTCGATCTCTATTGCCTAGCCTCTGGTATTAATTTTTTTAGAATGAAATCTGTAATGCTAGGGTGGATAGAGGATCCTCCTATTTGGCTTCAAAGGTTTGAATTCCAATGGAACAACCCTTAGAAGTACGAGAGGTACCTTGGTTTCCCCTTCTCTGTCTACCCAAACCTGAAGGAAATGTGGCTATGAGTCAAATCCAAAATTGATAAGAAGTTGGATTGTTGGAACAAACAATACTTTCCATGGTTGACATATTATAAATTTGTTAGAAGATCCTATCATCCTACACTATATACTTTTCTTTAGTATGGTTTTTTAACAACTATCAAGTCAATGAGGTCTAGAAGAAAATAAGATGTTGCCTTTGGTCAGATGGGGAAGGGAAGAGAAAAATACACTCTATTAAGTGGGAATGGTGTTGCTTAGAGAAGGTCTAGATATGGGTGTTTGGGCCTTAAAGATATTAAAAAGAATCACATTGCATTAGCTACCAAGTGGATTATTCATGCACTTGATGGGAAGGAACCCTAAAAAATACTGCTAAATAATAGCATCCAATAGGAAGTACCCAAGTTGGAAAAGTCCTATAAATCACTACCTTTCAGTGATCTTATTATCAAGCACCCAATAATGCCTAGAGGTTCAATGGTCTTCAAAAGAATCTAGAGAGCATGGGAATTAATAAAAGGAAACATCTATTTTCCTCTTTTTGTTGATCACAACCACAATATGATCCATCCTAATAGGTCCATATGGTGGAACCTCGAGCACAATGGGAAACCCTTGCCCCTCCTAAAAGGGTGCTCTACAAAAAAGTTGAACCATGTTGGCATTAAAACCTTCAATAATATTCTAAAGGATAGAAGGTTGATAAGTTGGGATCAACACAAAGAGAATCATATATTACCCTAGTCTAACTATAAAACCTATTCGATCAAGGTAAAGATGCATGCAATGACTTATTTTGGACCTTGAACTCAATAAGAAAATTAATAACCCCTCTGATTTTTTGTGGAAAGAATCCACCCCTATCAATGAAGTTAAAACTAAGACAATTTATAAAGAGATCTCTAATTTTGTTACTCCTGTTGATTATTTAAACAAATTTTGGAAAGTTAACTGTGATTGTAAAGATTGGGAAAATTTGTTTTCTACTATTTGGCATAATATTGTAGAGGCTAAGAAAGCCTATTTGGGATGACTTGTGTTATTGCAAAATGTCCCTTATAAAATGAATTATATGGACATTGATGTTTGTAGTATTTGTAAAGTACTTGAAACTATTTGTCACATACTTTTTGAATGTTTCTATGCTAATGAGATTTGGAATCTTTTTTGTAATGATTTGAAAAGTTAGGGGGATGATGGAAAGGTTAAATGGAAAGAAATACTAATTGGACATGACAAAAAAATTGAGAAAGGAATTGAAAGTATTACTATATTCTTTATTTACTGAAATTCTTTGGATTATTTGGAGGGTGAGAAATGAGGACAAGTTCAATGGGATTAGGAGGATGTTACTGAGTCTTTGAAAATACTCTCTCTTTTTAATGTTACTCTGTAGGTAATAACTGTACCATGGAAATCTCAAAGGAAAATTCTCTAAAGCTATTGAGAGATGGAACAATGCTTATTTACTGGAATGAGATCAGGTATGTATATTCTTGGTAACAAGGTCAACCTAACCTGACAATGTTCATGCAAGCCTTAGAGGCTTTCAAAAAGGAATTTAATGGCAAAGCTGAGGTAGAGGAAAAAATGTAGAATAAAGGACCTAGACTACATACAAATGTTAACCATGAAATAGAGGAAGTCTTCTCCAATGCCGTGCTTGAAGCTATTGACACTCTAGTCAATTGAGGTGCTATGGAGGATGGCAACAAAAGTAAGTACTTGAGAAATGGCTGATAATAATTCTAAATATACCTCCTTTTGTAACCTGTCTCTACAACTTTCAACTCCTTTTGTATAGCATATGCAACATAAGGTTCTAAGCTATGTAACTTTTTGTATAGTACCTATTGATACTCTAAGCTTCTAGGCTATATAATAGACTAATATAAGTTGTGAATCACATGACTTATATAAGCCATGAATCAAATCCACACTGTGCAACACTTCTCTAATGGGTTATGAACAATGATGTGAATTTGTTATAAGTTGTTTACTCTATTATTAATATAAAACATTAGATATTGTATAAATGTAAATATAATAAACAATATAATATAAATATATATATAATATAATATAATATATAATATTAATATAAATATAATAAATAATATGTAAATAATATAATATAATATATAATATAATATATAATATAAACATAAAAATGATAAATAATATAATTTTATATAATACAAATAAAAGTATAATAAACAATATAATATAAATATATAAATAACATAATATAGTGTAAATATATAATTAATATAATTATGCTTGTAATATAAATAATATAATATAATATTTTATCATAATATAGTGTTTATTTATTATTATGTATTATATTTGAATTTTATAGTTTATAAATTATTAGATATATTTTAAATATGTTAAATATTTAACACATTTATTAATAATAAAAATAATTTAAATTATATTTCTATTTATTATTATTATTTTTAGACATAAGAAATCAAGTAAATTTTTGCCACATGATGGATGATACTAGCGTGAGACACCCATTGATATCAACAAGGACGAGGGGAGACTAGTTCTTATGATCTCTTACCTGCAGAAGATGCTTTAGCCAATCGAACTAGACCACAACCCATATTTCTATTTATTATTATATATTACATTCTATATAATATATTATAAAATAAAAACATAATATAAATGATATATAATATTTTTCAATATAATAATGTTTAATTAATGAATTAAAAATATTAAAGAATAAAAGGACACATAAAATTATAAGCCCCGCAATCAAATAGTCGGAGGCTCAGAGCATCCAATTAAAAGAGATGTTTCCCCATCCAGTAAAACACATTTTATTTACAAAGGCTCTGACAAGTGCAAATATGATCGGAAGCTTTTGCATTGAATGTAAATCACAGGAAAAATAAAATGGTGGGTGGAAATAATGCACGACAATCAAACATGGGAAGACGACGACGGGGAAAAAAGTGGCGAGAAGCAATCAACAGACGAGATATTTCCAATCATCTTGGATTACTACTCCTTAACTCTCAACCATTAGATTTCACAAATCAGCTTGGCTAGTTTTAATTTGTGGTTGTCCTCCACGTAGATGCTCTTCATTCACACTATTTCGTACACATGATTTTCTATGCTTTCACTCTTCTCCATCTCCATCTTTCTTTTACTTCTATCGTCTATCTTTTGTCCTCTCTTCGTATTGGAACCCTTCTTTCACCCTAAACCCAAACAACCGTGGGGTTTTTCTTGTTAGCGCAATTAACTCTCTTAGAGCAGTTAACTGATGTGTAATTATTGTTACCAACATACAACAGCTGTTACGCATGTTGCTTCCAACTGCACATCAAACAGTTAACAGATTGCTGATTATAAGCTAACTAATAGATCTGTTTCTCCTCTTTTACCTCATGGGATTCTTCCCTAATTTTCCTCCAGATTTTCATCCCACGATTGTGTTCTACGGAGGCTATATATTTGTAACTTTGCATTGCATTTAGAATAATGAAATAATCGGTTTATGTAGAATCGTTTATCTGTGCCTTTTAATCTATCTTTGTAGATCTGGAAAATCTACATGGTATCAGAGCCTTGCAAAGATAGTTTCAGGCCATAGGCGAATGCATGCGGATTCTTTTCATTCATCTACTCTGAGGTAGCAATTCAAGCTAGGATATTGTGTATTGGAGGTGCGATTGTTTTTTCAGGGCTGCAAAATCTCTTTGTGTCTGTTCTTGCGATTTGTAGCTAGAGGCATCGATTTGGCATTCAAAATCATTTGTTGAAAGCCGATTCCTTTCAAATCGGCCCCACCCCAGGCCGATTTCCTTTGCACATCTGTGATTTTTTTTCAAAATCATTTGTTGAAAGCCGATTCCTTTCGATCTTTGCACATCTGTGATTTTTTTGCTTGGCAGATCTCTTTTATAGTCGTGATTTTTCGTCTGTGGAAGGTGTTTCATCAGCACATTATAATCTGCAGTCATCACTTGGAGTGGCTATTTCTCATCTCACATCTTTGACTTGATTATGCTCAAGGCTGTGGCTCATAGGTGGAAAGGAAAGCGTTTTGGCGATTTCTCTTTGACAGACCACAATTTGCTGCTGCTCTCTAATATTGTTGATGCCTTTGTGAAGGCTCAAGGTTTTGTTTCTATCATTTGGAACTGTAATAGGCCGCACCCACTCATTCACACCCGTCAATAGCAATACGGAGCATGCCAAAAGAAGATTCGAGCTACAGAAGTAATTTGAGGTGCAATATCTACCCAAAGGACTACACTAAATCATTTGAATGCTTGATTTCAAAGGTCCTAATTTGCAATTATAGAAATTTGAATTTTTTTTTGCAAGTCAATCTCTGAATCTGGGGGTCGATTATTCCCTTTGGAGGCATGTTTTCATCCATTGGAGGCTACCATATAATTTTTCTGAATGGAATTTCCAACTTCTGCAATTCTGACACCATAGAACTATTACGAATGGAAGCCAAAGATTCTGCTTCAGCTCAGAAGTAGAGGCTTGTATCGAATAGTCATGGCAACAAAAATTGAACCAAATCCCGCGGTTGAAAAATCCAAATATTTCAATCGCATGGATGAGGCCTTCGATCTCCTATGCTTATCCATGTCTCCAGAATTGTTGTTTCATGTTGAAGCATGCAAAACTCCAAACGAGGTTTGGACTATGCTAGAAACTCTTTTTGGGAAGCAAGATGAGATGCAGGGTCACATTCTTGAAAATGAGCTAATCTCATTAGATCCGAGCAAATTCAAAAATATTCAAGACTTTTTCACAAAGTTCAAGGCCTTATTACTCCAACTGAAAGGATGTGGAATCGAGAAATCCCAACAAGAAAGGAAATTGGTTCTTGCTATTTTTTCAAAACTGGGTCTAGAATATGATGTATTTGTCTCCACTTTTCACACAGTTAGGCTTACAACAGGAGCAACTTGGAAGATGCCCACACTCAATGTTTTTATTGAGTCCCTAATAGATGAGCAAGATAATCTCATAAAGGTGGGTACATTAAAGAATTCCAAAGCTCATGCACTTGCTATGCATACAAATGAGAAGAATAGTTCAAAATCCAATCAACAATTCAGAGGCAAAGGGAAGCAAGAACTGGATCCAAGAAAGGGAGACAACTTCAAACCTCCAGATGAATCTTCTAGCTCAAAGGAAAGGACAGACAAAAAGTGGAAATCAAAGTGCAGCTATTGCAACCGTGGTTACCATCCAGAATCATCATGCATGAAGAAGACCATTGACCTCATGGCACAAACACTTCAACAAAATAACCTTGGTAACTTTATTCCAGAAAGTGCCAAGAAGAAGCAGGAAGACAAGACGCCAGAAACAAGTGGTAATGCACATGCATTAATTACTATTCATTCTTCTCTAGATGCATGGATCATAGACTCCGGAGCTTCACACCACATGACGGCCACAAGAGATTCTCTCTCATCTTTGGAACCATATGATGGTCCTCCTATTCGCATGGGAGATGACTCTCCAATAGAAGCAACTGGAAAAGGGAGGGTAGAGCTTGGACTTGGAAGTTTTGAGAGTGTCTTGCACATTCCAAAGCTTTCAGTTAATCTGCTCTCTGTTTATCAAATGACTCATTCTGGTAATGGAAGGAGAGTTGAATTCACCCCAAATTCAGTGAGCATATTTGACATGCAAGACAACTCCAAAATTGCTATTGGTAAGGCAAACCATCAGTCTCGTCTATACACCTTTTCTGACTTTGTTGCTAAATCAGATTCTACTTTACTAATAACACATGCAAATGATGAAAGTAGAATTTGGCATGAAAGATTTGGTCATTTAAATTTTAGATACATGCAACAACTTAGCAAACAAAGGATGGTAAAAGGCTTGCCTACCATAGAATTTTCTGATGGAGTTTGTGAAGGTTGTGCTCTTGGAAAGCATCCACAAGAAAAGTTTCAGAAAGGGCATGCATGGAGAGCCTCTTCTCCTTTAGAGCTTGTTCATAGTGATCTTATGGGGCCATTTCCAGAACCTTCCATGAGCCAAGCCAAGTATGTGCTAACATTTATTGATGATTGCACACGATACACATGGGTGTATTTTCTCAAATTCAAGTTTGAAGTGTTTGAGCATCTCAAGCTTTTCAAAGCTCAAGCAGAGAAGCAGTCTGGAAAAATGATCAAGATCCTCCGCACAGATAATGGGGGGGAGTATGTCAACAACGATGTCCAAAATATTTGTGATGAAGTAGGACTACAGTTGCATAACACAGTTCCTTACACTCCACAACAGAATGGGGTAGCTGAGAGGAAGAATCGATCTTTGAAAGAGATGGCCAGTTGTATGTTGCATGCAAGGTCCCTTCCCTCCAAATTATGGGCTGAAGCAATCAACTGTGCTTCATACATACAAAATAGATCTCCTCACAAATCTGTCATAGGAAAAACACCTTTTGAAGCATGGAGTGGTTTGCAACTAGAAGTCACACATTTTCGCATTTTTGGATCACGTGCATGGGCTCGTATTCCTATAGACAAGAGGAAAGCTTTGGAGCCTCAAAGCAAAGAATGCATCTTCGTTGGATATCCAGATGGCGTACAGGGATACAGACTGCTAGATCTTTCAATAGAAAACATCTTCATTGAGAGAAGTGTCTACTTTGAAGAAAGTTCCCCGCATGCATTTCAAGATAAGCATGCCACCACCTCGGTGTCTCCTCTTACATATTTCAAAGATGATACATGCAACCATTTAGATCTGATTTCAAATATTTCTGAATCATATTTAGAGGAAGATGAGCATGCATGTGCCAATCCACATCCAAATCTTGATTGGGCTTCCAGTGATGACTCAGTATCCCCTATGAGATATCAAAGAACAAGGAGCTTAAGCGAGATATATGATGCTCCTCAAGCACTCTCAGCTACCAAGCCCATCATACCATTGCATGCCTATGTAGCTCTAGCATCTGACCCTCAGACTTATGTTGAAGCTACAGGGAATCCTCTTTGGGAAGCTACCATGGAGGAGGAGTACAACTCACTCATAGTAAACCAAACTTGGGACCTAGTTCCACTTCCTTCCGATCGCAAACTTGTCAGATGTAAGTGGGTCTATAGGACAAAGAAAGCAGCTGATGGAAATGTGAGTAGATACAAAGCAAGGTTAGTAGCCAAAGGCTTTAAACAAGTTCATGGTATTGATTATGACGAGACTTTTGCTCCAGTGGCAAAAATGGACTCCATTCGGATGGCTCTTGCCACTACAGCAGCAAGAAGGTGGGAGGTTCACCACATGGATGTGAAGAATGCATTTCTTCACGGTGATCTTAAGGAGGAAATCTATATGGAGCAACCACAAGGGTATGTACAAAATTCATCTTTAGTCTGCAAACTCAAGAAATCACTCTATGGCCTCAAGTAAGCACCTAGAGCTTGGTATGCTAAAATGGACTCATATCTATTGTCTCAGAATTTCATGCGATGCAAATCTGATCCAAATGTTTATATGATGAGAACAACTGACTCTCTATTGATCATAGTACTCTATGTAGATGATCTACTCATAACAGGTAGTTCAGCCACATCCATTGTTGAAATTAAATCTGCTCTGCATGATAGATTTTCTATGACAGACACGGGTCTCCTACACTTCTTCCTTGGACTTGAAATCAACCAGACTGAATCAGGAATTAAAGTTTCTCAATCCAAGTATGCAAGAGATCTTCTAGTTCAGTTTCACATGACTGCCTGCAAGGCAGCAACCACACCTTTCTTATCAAGGGTAAAGCTTGAGGATGGCAAAGATACACCACTAGTTGATTGCACAAAATATCGTCAGCTTGTGGGGAGTCTTCTTTATCTCACTCACTCTTGTCCAGATCTCTCATATGTCATGGGGGTTGTTTCTAGATACATGCAGGAGCCACATGAGCTACATTGGACAGCTGCTAAGCATATACTTCGATATGTCCAAGGAACCATTTGCTATGGGATTCATTATTCATCAAATTGTATTTTGGATCTCATTGGCTATACTGATTCTGACTGGGCTGGTGATAACATTGATCGCAAGTCCACTTCATGATATGTTCTTAGTTTGGGATCAGGCCCCATTTGTTGGTCAAGCAAGAAGCAATCTGCCATTGCTTTATCGTCAACAGAAGCTGAATATAGAGGTGCAGTCAATGTTACCATTCAAGCCATTTGGATGCAAAACTTCCTAACTGAACTTGGTATCCTCTTTCATCGTCCAACTGTCATTTGGTGTGACAATCAGAGTACACTGAAGCTTTGCAGAGATCCCATACAACGGTAGAGGACCAAACACATTGAGATCCACATGCACTTCATCCGAGAATTGATACATGATGGAATCATCAACTTGCAGTACTGTGCCACTTCAGAACAGACAGCCGACATCTTCACGAAGACTTTCACTGAGCACAAGTTTCACTCTTTGCGAGACCTTCTTGGGGTGAAGGATACTGCAGCATCATAATTCCCTGCTCAGTCAGCTCCTTTTTTAAGGGGGGGTTTTGTTCCTATTGGGTTTTCGCTCTTTCCTTTTTTTTAGGTTTCTATCTCCTTAGTTAGACTTAAGGGGGGGTGTTAGCGCAATTAACTCTCTTAGAGCAGTTAACTGATGTGTAATTATTGTTACCAACATACAACAACTGTTACGCATGTTGCTTCCAACTGCACATCAAACAGTTAACAGATTGCTGATTATAAGCTAACTAATAGATATGTTTCTCCTCTTTTACCTCATGGGATTCTTCCCTGATTTTCCTCCAGATTTTCATCCCACGATTGTGTTCTACGGAGGCTATATATTTGTAACCTTGCATTGCATTTAGAATAATGAAATAATCGGTTTATGTAGAATCGTTTATCTGTGCCTTTTAATCTATCTTTGTAGATCTGGAAAATCTACATTTCTCCTCTCTGTGTTCAGTTCAGTTCAATTCTATCGAAATGGCTTCCACTTCTACAGCCAAGAATAAGACTGAACTAGAAAACTATTTAGAGCAGCCTGGACCTTATTTAGAGCCCAGGCACCATCTAAATTCCCTAACGAAGTTGATAAAATTATTGCTGGAATGGTGTTTATCCATTCTAAATGTTTTGGAACGGATCTGCCCCGTTCCATTCCGTAGATTTGTGTGGGCTTCTAGAGTGACCCAGCAAGCCCAATCTGATCACCAAAATGTTTTTGACCAGATCGCACCATTCTCTGCTTCTACATCTACGAAGTCCTGCCAGATATTTATCAACCATCGCGGAAGTGATGTCAAACACACTTTCACCAGCAAAATTCACTGCACACTTGATGGCATGGGATTCCGAGCATTCCTGGATGTAGAAGCACTTGAGCCCGGCGATGTGATACCGGCAAAAATACAAGCAACAATGACTATTGCCTCCCTTCACATTGCCATATTTTCTCCTAGCTATGCCCAATCCCCATGGTGTTTGGCTGAGCTGGCTTTCATGCTCAAAACTGGTGCAAAAATCATTCCCATTTTCTATCATTTTGATCCCTTTGATCTTAGGTGGGTTGAGGGAGGAAAAAGAAAATATGCACATGCATTTTCAGAGCATGAAAAGAAAGGCAGATACACCCAGGGAAAGCTGAATGAGTGGAAAATGACACTCCATGAAATTTCATTCAGTTTCGGCTTCCAAGTTAACAATAATGAGTATGTATCATTTTTTCTATTTCTCTAATAGTCAAGTCTTATATAATCATGGGCACTTTTGGCCGTCTTTATGGTTATTATGTTTTGGCTATGTATTTCGGAAGTTTTTGGTTGTCTTTATGGTTGGCCTTTAGACTGGTTTATTGGATGTATAAGTATGTTCTTTAACTATGTATATCTAGAGTTTTTGGCTAAAAATCTTATATCCAATACGTTGATTCTACTTCTATTTTATTGACAGAAGTATTTAAGCAGTCTAGCGTGTTGTATTTTAGTTTTAAATTTTAATTTTTGACTATTGATATTAAGGGATGAGGCCAGAGTTTTGAAGAATATTGTGAATACTGCATTGGAAGTCATGAAAAGTGTTCCCTTGTGGGTGGCCGAACATCCACTTGGATTGGATGAACTGGTAAAAGGCTTTGAATCAGTTGCAAGGGAAGACGAAGTGAAGATCACGGGGATCGTGGGCATGGGAGGTAGTGGTAAAACCACATTGGCCAAAGAGCTTTTCAACAGAAACTTTTTTTCCTTTGAGAGGAGTTTTGTTTCTGATGTGCGAGATGCAGCATCCAGAAATGCTCTACCTGATAAGCAGAAAAAGCTTCTAAAAGACCTCGGTGTCCATCATTTGCCATTTGATACCATAGATGAAGGCAAAGCCATTCTTGCAAATCGTTTGAGCTCTCTTTGGGTGCTCATCGTTTTGGATGACATGGATCACATTGACCAGGTGAATGCTCTATTGCCAAATAAAGACAATGTTGGGTCCTACAGTGTGATTATTCTAAGAACCTGAGAATTGGATGTCCTTAAAATGTGCCACATTTATAAAATGCCAGGGCTTGAGAGGTCGCATGTCGAGCAGCTATTCTGCTGGCATGCTTTCCTGCAACCCTCACCACCTGTTGTATTTGAATCTCTGGTTGAAAAGTTCATAAAGGTTTGCAATGGTTTGCCTCTTTCACTGATGGTATTGGGGGCGCAACTATATGGAAATGATTCCATAGCTTATTGGGAATCCCTTTTAAATAAAATCACAAGAATATTGCCTGATGACATCAAAAGAAGGCTACAGGTTAGCTACGATGCTATGGATGAAGAAGAAAAAGAGATGTTCTT
Organism: Sequoia sempervirens; assembly: GCA_007258455.2. NCBI lineage: Eukaryota > Viridiplantae > Streptophyta > Pinopsida > Cupressales > Cupressaceae > Sequoia > Sequoia sempervirens. The sequence goes on along the minus strand of VDFB02061853.1, from coordinate 13,550 downwards.
GGATGTGGCTTGTTTTCTCATTGAAGAAACCAAAAGCACTGCTATAGCAATGTGGGATGGATCGGATTGGAGTGGTCTGCACGGTTTACAAACACTTATGAATAAGTGTCTTGTCGAGCTGTTTTACGAGGAAAATAATCCAAGAGAAAACATCTTCAATGAGGACAAGATAAGGATGCACGATCATCTCAGGGATATGGGAAGAGAAATTGCAAGTAAACACTCACCATATCGTCTTTGGTGGCCAAAGCAGATTGATAACATAAAGAAGCATTTCAAGGTGAGGTTAATCTAGGCACCCCCATTACATAATGCATATCTCCGTGTTTATAGCCTCAATAATTAGCTGAATAGAAGGCAACTTTATTATATTGCCTATTTTCGTTAGTTATTGATAACTGTTCAAACAATTGTTTTCCCTTCTGTCTACCTCTGCTTCACTGAGTTGATTGAAAGTTGAAAGAAGTATTTCTGGGCTTTTTCATTCAGGAAGGAATGCCAATTCGAGGGATACGGCCTGCGGATTCTTTTGTGGCGTTTAAAGAATCTCAACTCCTTAAATTCTCAAATGGATCACAAATTCTTTATGTGAAAGGAAATGATTTCACGGAAGAATTTGCATCATTGTCAGAAATTTTGTGGCTTTGCTGGGATAGTTTTCCCCTAAAAAATCTTCCGCCATGGCTTACGTTAAGAAATTTAAGTGTTTTAGAGCTTCATGGTGCCAATGACCTGGAAGAATTGTGGGAGGACAATACAGTTGTAAGTATTTTGCTTTCCTGGTTCTACAAGATTACTTCAAAACTTACTAATACTTCGTAATTCTCTGAATTAAATTAAATATAATAATGTTTGCCTGTAGCCTCTTCCACAATTGAGAAAGCTTACTATATGGGATGAGGTAAAATTACAACAGCTTCCAAGCTCTTTACGACGTCTTCAGTATTTGAAAAGCTTTTCCTTTTGCTTTGATGGTAGCAGTTTGCCAGAAGAGTTCTGTGGCCTCCATTCGCTGGAGTATTTGACAATATTCTCTCCAACGCTATCTTCACTGCCTGTTGATTTTGGCAATTTAATAGGCTTGCAGAGTATGAATCTGAGGTCTTGCAGTCAGTTGAGCACGTTGCCAGATTCTTTCAAGAAGTTGACACGCCTGGAAAATTTAAATTTATTATTTTGTAAAATGTTATCCACGCTGCCTCCTGGTTTTGGAAATTTAAGAAGCTTGAAGTATATAAATCTAAGCTCTTGTAGTCAGTTGGGCATGTTGCCAGATTCTTTCAACCAGTTGACATGCTTGAGAAATCTAGATTTATCAGGTTGTAAAATGCTATCCACACTGCCTGCTGGTTTTGGCAATTTAATATGCTTGAAGTCTATAGATCTGGGATCTTGTAGACAGTTGAACACGTTGCTAGATTCTTTCAACCAGTTGACACGCCTGGAAAATCTAGATTTATCAGATTGTGAAATGCTATCCACACTGCCTGCTGGTATTGGCAATTTAATAAGCTTGAAGTATATAAATCTGAGGTCTTGCACACAGTTGAGCACGTTGCCAGATTCTTTAAAGCAGTTGACACGCCTAGAAAATCTAGATTTATCAGGTTGTGCCAAGCTTAAATTGAAATTAGACATGCTAGAGAACATCAAGAAGCTCAAAGTCTTAGAACTAAGGCATTGCAATGAATTAGAAGATTTGCCCCTTCAAATAGTGAATCAGGCATCCTTGACAAAGTTAGATCTAATAGGTTGTATCAAGTTGAAAGTTTCAGTAATTGGTGAACTGGTCAAGTTACAGTCACTAACAATTGAAAGTATGATGTTTAACAGCTTGCAACCGTCTCTTGTAACTTTAACCTCATTGGAGAGCTTTATAATTAGAGGTTTTATTGAAAATCCCATACAAGTCTCCAGGATATCAATTTCAAATAATTGGTGTCCCAACCTTAAAACTTTCCAGGTTGCAACAAATCTCCATTTAATGGAGATAGAGACGCTGCCAGTGTCTCTCAAAGTGCTTTAAAAAAAAATTTGCAAAGTGCTGAAAAACAACAGGTGTATTAGTGGTCTCGTAAGCCTTGAGAACCTGACAATATCGCTCTATTCGCAGTTAGAAGTACTGCCAAGCTTTGCCAACTTGGTTTCTCTGAAAAGTTTTAGAATGGAGAGTTGCCCTAAAGTTGAGAAAATGGAAGGCTTGCAACAGTGCAAGTCACTGAAGAATTTGTCGCTTAATGGAGATAGAGACGCTGCCAGTGTCTCTCAAAGTGCTTTCAATAAAAAATTGCAGAGTGCTGAAGAACAGCGGGTGTATTAGTGGTCTCGTAAGCCTTGAGAACCTGACAATATCACTCTGTCCACAGTTAGAAGTGCTGCCAAGCTTTGCCGACTTGGTTTCACTAAAAAGTTTTAGAATGGAGAGTTGCCCCAATGTTGAGAAAATTGAAGGCTTACAACACTGCAAGTCACTGAAGAATCTTTCGCTTAAAAGTACCTGCTGGAAGGTGCTACCTATACAAAATTTGGAGAAATTGGAATGATTGGAAACACTAGTGCTCGCATGTGACACCATATCAGTTGTGAAACCTTGTATCCAGTCTCTCAAGGTAATAGTAGTAAAAGTTGTTAAAAATTCAGAGTTTTTGGTACTATGTAAATATTCATGTTGATGATTTGGAAATAATACCATTTGTAGGAATGTCCATGTCATATGTTGATAAGAGGTAGCGTGAACCATGTTGTGGACGCAATTGTAAACTCTTTGGAGTTTCCTGATCTTATGGTCAAGTAGCTGGAAAAGCCGTCTGATGTAGACCAGATTGTACATTCCCTTGGTTTGGCTGCTTTTTTCTGTTGTGCAGAGCGAAAGGAGTTTAACCAGGAGAGGAAAGTTGTACGAATACGAGTGTTCCTCAAACAAGGTGATTGGAGCATGCACGACACCCATTTCAATGAAGAAAAAGGTACTTTCTTTCGAGCAGAGTATTCTGGATTCGTAAATGAAAAAGCAATGGTAGTGACGGGAAGAGTAGGAAGAGTTGTTGAGGCTTTTTACCGATTATTGGCACTCCTGGAATAGGTGTCTGGTTTCAGACTGATTAAATTGAGTAGTAGTCTAATTTGAGTTTATTCAAATTTTAGTCTTCATTTTAATATTTTATTTTTATATTAATATTTGTGTTCATAGATATATATAAAATACAATCATTTATAAGTAATAGTTTTGTTTTGTTTTTTTTTTTTTAAAGTGTTTTGTTTTTTTTAATTTATTTATAGATTTTTTATTGTTTAGTTCAAATTATTAGAATCTAATGTAAATCTTTATTTATTAGTTAGTGATCTATTGTTACAAGAGAAAATAATGTAGCTTTCTACTAATTAGGTGCTCAAACATTATTTAAAGTTAGGTTTGGACAACACCAACACCCTACTCTTATTTGTCTAATTTATAACTCTCAACTTCATGCACTCATCAATATTTTATAAACATGCTTTTGTATTTTTTTTAAATAATAATTAAATATTATTGGTATTCTTCTCATTGAGGTTTTAATATGTTTGAACCTTTTTTTTATATCTAATTTCCCACTATATATTTCTATGCTAGTTTTTGTGAGTATTAATTATGTTAAGTTGAAGGCATGTGTTAGCTATTAGAAAATTGAGGAGTTAACCAACTTAAAAGTATTAAATTACTTAAAATATTTTTTTTGATAAATTTTAAAATACTTTATTTACCGATTAAATAAGGTTAGATCAAGCACAAGACACAATATTAGGAAAAAAAAAAAGTTAACATACATAGAAAGGAAAAGAAAAGAAGAAATAAGAATTCTAATCAAAATTTTGAGAAAATTTAATATTTAGAGGTTGATAAATATTGTTAGAGAATTGCTCCACATAGAAACACCTCTAATGGATTTGTTGATATAGAGTGTGGAATACTTGTATAGAAATATGGAAGCTCTTACAAACATATTAGTTATCTATTAAGTTATCATTAATTAAAGTAAGGATGGTAGTCTTGTTGCCAATATAGATTTAAGTTTCTTTTGATAATAAGTGAAAATGTTGTCATTTTTTAAGACTACCACAATTAAGTTTTATTGTTCTTATTTAATTAATGCATAAATCAATTATATAAATAATTTTTTTTCCATATAAACATAAAGTGTTAGGAAATAATGTGGTAATAATTTTGATTCCTTTTTATATCTAAGTATAAGTGAAATAAAAAGTTATATATATATATATATATATATATATGGTTGATCTAGTAAGATTGTAATGCCAAGTAGTAGTTTGATTAAGACTTATTCAAAATTTGTCTTTGATTGTGTGTTCCTTTCAAAAAATCATGTGATGGATACAAGGGTCGATATTGATAGTCATCTTCTCAAATATATATAGTATCATGTGCACATAGAAAAAACCCTTTCTTATATGAATATTTTATTTAATTTTATCATATCTTGCAAAGTACTTAATTTCATTTATTTATAGGCCTCCTATTATTTGACTTGATTTATTATAGCCTAGAAGATGAATACTTTAATCTTTTCCTACTAATCTAAGTGTTATTGAAAAATAATGTTGGTTCTCTTGTTAAATATGTAGTCCAATTTTTAAAGTAGTTTTGTTAGATCACCACCCTTATTCTATTTAATTTTTGGCTCTCAAATTCATCTACCCATAACTATTTTATAAACACACTTTTGTATTATTTTTAAACTATAATTTAATATTTTTAAACAATAATTTGATATTTTTAATTATTTTCTATTGAGATTTTAATGTGGATTATCTCTTCTCAAGTACTACATACTTTATGTTCATTGGTACACGTATTGGTTATCTTAAGTCAAAATCATAGGTTAACAAGTAGCTAATATATGCATTAAATAAGTTGAAATATTTTTTAAAATTTCCTTAATCTTTTCAAAAACCTTTATTCAAAGATCAAATAAAGGTAAACTAGCTACAATACTTGATATCAAGAGAAACAAAAGTAAAGATATACATAGGAACAAGAAGAAAAGAATAGATTGAGAATTTTAATCAAAGGCGTGATCAAATTTAACATCTAGAGGTTGAAAATGATTATTCAAGCATTTGGCCCCAATGGAAAAGTCTCAAATAGATTTTTCAAGCTAGACCATAATATTTTTTAAAATCAAAATATGCAAGCTATTAAAATCATATTCCATATCCCCTAGGATGGCATTGATTGAAGGATAGTACCTTGGTCTTCAAGAATATAAATATGAGGATAGAAACCACATGAAACTTAAATATGAAGCTATTTCACTATCTAAAATGTCACTAATGGAGGTGGTTAACTACTCTAAGTTCAACATATTTTCCGTCATTTCCTATGTATAGGTTTTTTCCAATTTACCAAGTTATGGGTAATGGATAGAAGATCATTGGATGAACTTTCATGATCATGACTACTAGAAGTGCATTGGGTTGCACCCAATATTTTTATCATTATAATTTGTGCTAGCTTGAAGGCTCCATGAGGTTCTTAAAAGGGTGTTGACTTTGTCTAGGTAGCTTTTCTTTTTATAGTAGGGTAAGATGTTGTTGAAGGAGTCTTATTAGCCTTGGAATGAGGAAAAGAAGAGATCAAGTGGATGCCCATGTTTGTATAAATTCTCAAAGTCTTGTACATACCACTCTCTCTTAGAATAGAAAGATCAATAACATTCATCAACTCAAGTGATCTAGGAAAAGGTGAAGCAGGTGTAGTAGATTCTAACAACATACTTAACACTTTAATGCCATTATTGAAGCCAAAAGAAAGAGTCAACTGAATGTTGACATAAAATCCTTGACTAGATTCTAAAGTTTAATAGTTTGGTATATGTAGTCAACCTTGTTGTGATGCAATAAAAAGAGAGAACTTAGATGTGTAATAAGTATAAACCAAATTATAATAAATTACATACATTCATACATGTACATTCATAACATCATATATTCGTGTACTTTTATGGCTTACATATGTCTTATAAATTATTCATCATAGGGTAAGTGCACAAAGTTGAGTCCACGAAATGTGGAAGTTTTTGCCTTAACCAAAAAAATGAAATCAACATTGAGGAAACGGGATCTCGATTTTAATGAACGAGATCCTAATTTTTAAAAATCGAGATCCCGAGCCTGAGACGAAATAGGATCCCACTTTTTAAAACTCGGGATCCCATTTCCCATAGAACCTCGAACCAAAGGAAAAGGAACGGGATCCCGATTTAAAAAAATGAGATACCGATTTGTAAAAAATGGGATCTCGATTTCTATAAATCGGGATCTCGTTATTTATAAATTGGGATCTCGTTTTATACTGATATATATTTTTTTTAAATGACAGATTTCACTGCTCAGCAGACGGGACCTCGAGTATTGGTGACAACGACCCCCACGATCAGCAACAGGTACCCACCTACATGCCCTTTTTTTGCATTTTTCTATTTTGAATTGAAATTTTGAGAAAAATAAGTTAATCTCACATGTTTTTTTAATTTATTTCACGTTCTAAGCATTTTTTTAACTATTATAGTAGAATTGAATAATTGTAAAAATAGACGAAAAAATGCAATGAAACTTAAAGGTTTTTTAATAAAAATGAAAAAATGAACCTTGAATTATGTTTTAGAAACAAAATTTAACTTTTGAAACCTAAATTGTTTGATTAAACCCAAAAAATTTGAATTTGAAAACCCTAATTGAAACAAAACAAAAAATTGCATTTCAAAACCCTAGAAATCGAAATGAAATAAAAACATTGCATTTACAAATCCAAATCAAGCTTTTTGAAACCCTGAATTCAAATCAAACAAAAAAATTGAATTTGAAAACCCTAGTTTGAATTGAAATGAAAAAATTGCATGAAAAACCCTAATTGTTTAAAATTGAAACCCTAAATTGAATTGGAACAAAAAAAATTGTTAAAACCCTAAATTGGAATCAAACAAATCATTTTGATTTTGAAAACTAGGTAATTTCGAGCTAAAAAAAAATCATTCGCATTGCTTAAATGTTTTAAATTTTATCTGCTTTGTATGGAAAAAACAATATATATTAAACTTTAGTTTCAATATTAAATTATAATTAGATTAGAAATCAATATGTTAAAGAATAGTTAAAATTCATAAAGTTTATCTTGATGTTTGTTTGCAAATTTAGTTAGCAAATACATAAATCTAAACACATACAATCGATTCCAATTGACACTAACTTGCAAGTCTAAATTATGCCAAGGGCCACCCAAACTTCACCCTAAGTTTGCTAAACCCTCGACCCTAAACTGTAAAATATAAACCCATAACACTAAAGCATTTGAAATTTATGAACCCTAGACCCTAATCTTTCATTGGACATACCTAAAATTATGTAGGTTCAATGTCAAGAATGGGTCTATTTGGTAGATTTATGAAAACTATTTTGAATATCTAGAATGCCATAAAAGTATAATTATAGCAATTCCAATTGGAAACACTTGGGTACATATATATCATATGATATTTAAATCTAGGAAGGTGTCTATTATATAGGAGAGTTGATAATACATGGAAAGAGGTTTGTATGGGAATATATGTATTAAGAAAAACATACCACATGACCTCTATAGGATTTTTAAGATGTGATCCTAGATAATAATCCACCCATCCTCAATCATAATGGTTTCTTTAGCAATTAAGAGAGATTCAATAACCATAAAATTACCTATATTTTGATACTATATAGATTTATGTGGAAGGATAGAAATGCATCAATAAGGAGACCAAGATGGAACCATCTAACACTTACAAGGTACACCTATTACATGGGAAAGGGAGGAGGTACATGATGATAGTTTGGAGGAACTACATGCTATTATTACAATTTAGAAATAGGAGGATGATTCATATAAAAGAAATATAATATAAGATTACAATTAAGGATAGGTAAGGTTACAATTTACTTGGGGTTTTAATAAGGATTAGGCTTAAGATTCAATTAGGTTTGTAGTAAATAGTTAGGTTACAATTAGGAATATATAGTAAATATTAATATAATTATAATACAAATATAAATTAATTTAAATATAATATAATATAGGAATACATTTAAGATTAGGTAAAGGTTATAATTTAATTAAGTTTCAGTTAGGTTTGCAATTCAATTAGAATATGGTTAGGGGTGGGGATCATTTAGCATTCTACTATTGTTAGAGTATGGGTTACATTTAAGATTATTGTTATTTTTGTGATATGTATAGATTGATTCATTTTTAACATCATGATACTTTTTTTTATTAGAGGGGTAAACACTTTTGACCCAGAGCTAGATGGAACCAATGAGGCTATAGTATGTGACTAAATTTGGACCTCACTAGACATCTAGATCCCCTTAAGCCATCCTATCAAATTAAATCGTATATCGATTTCTTAAGGGGTCCCAATATGACAAATTTATTAAAGGGATCAAAGAAGTTCTTAAAATTTGGTGAAGTTGCCCAAGGCAACCAAATTTAACAATAATAAGATCGTGCAAGAATATAATATGAATGAGATTTCATGATCTAGGTTGGACAGTTGAAACAAGAGTAGATTTTAATCAACTATTCCACAAGAAAATGTTCTTCACTAACTTGCAAGTTCATTAAATATTCCAAGGGGCACCAAAACTTTACCCTAAGTTTTGTAAACCCTAAACTTTGAACTATAAAATCTAAACCCTAAACACTAAACCATTCATTTTTTCCTACCCAACACCATAAAGTGAAATTTGGTTGTCTTAGGAAAATCCACCATATTTCATTCCCTTATGCCATGTAATTTTGTCCTAGGATCTTACTACATGTACATCCCCTTAAGTTATCCTATTACTCTAAACCCTGAACTCTAAAGTCTAAACCCTAAACCCTAAAGCCATCATTTTTTTTAAAGGCTCTTAATAGAATTTGGTTGCCTTGGGAAACTTCACCAAATTTTATTCATTTGAGCCATGTCATTTTCTCCTAGGACCTCACTAGATGTAAATCCCCTTAAGCCATCCTATCACCCTAAATCGTAATTCAATTTTCTTAAGGGGATCAAAGAAGTTCTTAAAATTTGGTGATCAAAGTTGCCATCATGATCTAGGTTGATTAGGTTGAAACATTTTAGGTAGATCTCAATCGCTATTCCATGAAAATGTTCTTCACTAACTTGCAAGTTCATTAAATATTCCAAATTCTAAACCCTAAACCCTAAACACTAAACCATTCATTTTGTCCTACCCAGGATCATAAAGTGAAATTTGGTTGTCTTAGGAAAATCCACCATATTTTATTCCCTTTTTCCATGTAATTTTTTCCTAGGATCTTACTACATATATCCCCTTAAGTTATCCTATTACCCTAAACCCTAAACTCTAAAGTCTAAACCCTAAACCCTAAAGCCATCATTTTTTCTTAGGCTCGTAATGAAATTTGGTTGCCTTAGGCAACTCCACCATATTTCATTCCCTTATGCCATGTAATTTTGTCCTAGGATCTTACTACATATATTCCCTTAAGTTATCCTATTACCCTAAACCCTAAACTCTAAAGTCTAAACTGTAAACCCTAAAGCCATCATTTTTTCTTAGGCTCTTAATGAAATTTGGTTTCCTTAGAGCAACACCACCAAATTTCATTCCCTTATGCCATGTAATTTTTTCCTAGGATCTTACTACATATATCCCTTAAGTTATCCTAAATCCCTAAAACCTAAACTCTAAAGTCTAAACTGTAAACCCTAAAGCCATCATTTTTTCTTAGGCTCTTAATGAAATTTGGTTGCCTTAGGCAACTCCACCAAATTTCATTACCTTATCACCATGTAATTTTTTTCCCTAGGATCTTACTACATGTAAATCCCCTTAAGCTATCCTATTACCCTAAACCCTAAACTCTAAAGTCTAAACCCTAAACCCTAAAGCCATCATTTTTTCTTTAAATGCTCTTAATGAAATTTGGTTGCCTTGGGCAACTTCACCAAATTTTATTCACTTGAGCCATGCCATTTTCTCCTAGGACCTCACTAGACGTAAATCCCCTTAAGCCATCCTGTCACCCTAAATCGTAATTCGATTTCTTAAGGGGTTCCAATATGACATTTCTTAAGGGGATCAAAGAATTTCTTAAAATTTGGTGATCAAAGTTGCCCAAGGCCCAACCAAATTTAACAATAATAAGATCCTGCAAGATTATACAATATCAATAGTTAATTGTATTTTCATTCAAGTAACATGTGCCTTAGACATATAAATGAGGCTTACATATAATTTTATCATCCTATTTCAATTATTTAAGGTCATTTATATTGAATGGTTTAAAGGTATTTCTTAAACATGTATCTTACATCTTGAAATTACAAATCTAATGTAGGTTCACTCATATCTTAAAGATCACATGGATCCATTCAATAATATTCGCAATCCACCTCCACGCCATCCATCTCCAACACCTTCACCTCCACCTCCACCCACTCCACCTTGTAACCCCCCACCTCCACCACCTAAAATCAATGAACATTCTCTTTTGCAAGCACAAATCAATGCTTCTGCTAGAACCATCCAAGATCAAATCAACATTATTCAAAATGAAGAATGTGTTGCACCTCCTATGAGGATGTTCACATCTAGGATGCGAACCCTTGTTGATGCTGTCAGGGCTATGGATGGGATCGTAGATGAGCATCGACAATGGCTAGAGGAGAGGAGAACTCCTGATTTTGAAAAGGAAAACACAAAGAAATGTATACAGTAGAGAGCCATAATAGTTTATAAATTAAAACAATGATCTTAAATGGTTATGAATTTATAAATTTGGTGAACGATGGATATTTTGTGTGATGAATTTATAAATTTGGTTCCAAATGGATATTTTTAGTGACATGAATTTATGATTTTGGTTCTATATGGATATTTTTAGTGACATGGATTTGTGAATTTGGTGGAATTTGCCTTAGACTTATAATGAATAGTATATATTTTTAGTGACATGCTCTTGAGTTGAACAATAAATGTGTATATATATGTGCATTTCAATTAAATATATGAGCTTAATATATATGTTGCTCATCCTATTTTAATTAAATATATGATCTTAATATATGTATGCACATGGACTATTTTGTATGATTTAATGCAGGTGCACATTTATATCAAGCATATCATGGATGCTTTTAACATTGATGATATCATCAATCCACCACCTTAGCCACAGCTAGATCCGCCTCCTCCACCCCCTCCACCTCCACCTCCACCTCCCCCTCCCCTTCCCCCTCCCCCTCATATGCCACCTCCAGCACCTATGGCATCTGATGAGGCTCGCTTGAGAGCACAAATAAATGATCAAGTTGCATCCTTACAAAATCAAATCAATGCTATGCATAGTCAAGCATTGATTCCTCCACATGTGAGACGTTTTACATCTGTAATGCAAAATGTTGTTGATTCCATTAGGATGATCAATTCTGATCTTGATAAGCATCGACGAGACAGAGAACAAATGAGACAATTTTATTCTGATGGTCTCTCTTACAAACAAATATTAGACCTTAAAATAATGAAATCCCATCTAGCCCCCTACTTTCTTGACCTCGTTACTTGACAACTTATTCCACCCAACAAATCTAGAATATCCATGAGGTGGTGCATACATCCGCAGATGAGTGCACATTTTTGGGATCAATGGTATATGGTTTTTGATAGTCCCCCACATGCTAATTGGGAGTGCCCATTGTATTTTTTGAGAAAATTGTATGTAGAGTTTGTTTTGGGGCAAAGCCCAATTATTTTGATTTTAGATCATTTTAGGGTGTTGGTGGCGGCATGCCACAATAGAGATTAGGGGCAAGGGTTGATGCCCGATGCCCCGTGCATGTGCAACCCCTTGTTGTTGCTCCTGGTCCTCCCATTCCTGCACCTGTACATCATCAAGCTCTGGTCTCAACATTAGGTTCCCTTAGTACACTCGTAGGAGACCTTTATCAGCATGCTTCTGCGATAGCGAGTGGGGAGCATAGAGATGATGATGATGATGGAGGATTTTTTTATGGAGCTGGTCCGAGTACCACTCCAGGAGTGTCGAGACCCATCCCCCATATATGTACTATTTGTCATCAAGTATGCTATGGACCTGATCAGGCCACACCTAGTTCAGGTGGACGGGGAGATTCTGGTGGTTCATCTGGTCACATCAGTTCATTTGTAGAGTTCCTCATAGCAAAACATCACCCTGAGGACACTACGACACAAGTATAAATATGCATCTAGATGTACGTTCATTTTATAATAAATTTTTATGGTTGTATATATCAAAGAAAATTTTGCAATACATTCTAACAATCAAATTGTTTAGTGTACAAATGACACTAATGATGCAAGGGAAATCATCTGTTCCACAAGTACATACATCGACATTAGTCATACTTGGCAACCCTTATGGGGTAATTTGATTTCAATTTAAAAAATTATATATGAAATCATAAATTATTTAACTTGAGTTTTAAATTTATAATTGAATCACATATATGTTTCAAATATTCATGTTGGTTTAGGTGAGTCAATTGGAATCCACGTCAATTCCTCCTGAGTGATTGTCAAGCACTCCTCCACTATCGAGCATCATAGATCAGGGGCAGGTACATTCATATTGTAAATTTGTTTAAAGTTTACATTAGTATAGTTACAATTTTATGAGTTTTGAATTCACTAGATATATGAAACGCATGCATGTGCACTTGTAAATATTATAAGCATTAAATGTCTATGTACATGTATGTCTAGGTTGATACCACAATAAGAATGGGCATTGGGCAAACATTTGATGTTGTAGTTACTCATGAGGCCACTGATTTTTAGGTTGTTTACAAAACTTTCTACACAAAATGTGCAAACTTGAATATATATGTATATATTAACCTAATTAAATTGTACATGCTTTAATTTTGATCTTGTAGGACTTTGTTAGTGCAACTTTTAGCCCTGACCCAGACATAGTTACACCACCAGGAGGACATGTAGAGCAGGTTTAAGATCAAATGGTAATTTAATTTTTTTATTATATTTAAAGTGAATTATAAATTTTAAATTGAATATATACATAATATGATATTTTCACATATTCCTTTTATTTTATAGCATGAGACACATCTTGTAGTTGAGCATGTACAGACAGGTCCTGGAGAAGAGCCTAGTGCACAACCTAAGAATACAGTACAATTAAAATATGATAAATTCTGAATTAAATTGAATTAAAAAAATTTAATTGTAGAGTTGTACATCTAATTTCGAATTTCTTTGTCTTGTTTATGTAGATTGATTTAGAGAATTTAGAGGTTTCTTTAGGCACACCAGAGCATCCAAATGTAGATATGATGGTAATTTAATTTTATGATGGATTATAAATTAAATTGTCATTAAATCATTTTTTATTGTCTTACATCTAATTTCATCTTTCTCTTATGTACAGAGTGTTTCAGGTCATCCACATAGTCCGTATGGTGTGAAGAGGTATCTTGATTATAGAGACA